>CAUYQV010083100.1:0-89071 GCA_963574575.1 Galagoides demidoff | reverse complement strand
AATCAGCTCTAGAATAGGTAAAAATAAAGATATTGTTGCTGGAAGACGAGGCCTAATGGAGAGAAAGAGCACCCGAACACCATAGTTATAAGAGGAAGGGCTTTAGTCATTGGCCGGGAGCTTACAGCATAGAAGATTTCCAAATGGCTGTGCTCCCCGACTGGCTTGGTTTTTCCCTTTTTATTGACAGTCAAAAAGTTCCACCCCACAGGCACCCTTCCCATTGGCCAGTTTGAATCAAGCGGGAGATGCTACTCCAGCCCCTACAGAACTACAGGATTTCACAGAACTTGGAAATCTCCAAGTTCCAGGAAGTTAAGCCTATAAATTCCCAAGAGCTGAGTCACCATAGAGAGGACCCTGCAGGTGCATCCTCGTGGTCTCCCTGAGAGGACCTGTTCTCCCAGACCTCACCCCTCTCTGGTATCCTCTCTCAATATGATACCTTTCTTAAGTTTTGCATTTTATGTTCTTTATAAAGAACTTGTTAGAATGACTGGAAAATGCCTACCATGGGGGTATCACTCACACACACACATATACAAAAACATTAATATATATTACAACAGTACAGATTAAAATAAAGCCTCCCCCTAAGCAGCTGACTGACTGGCCCCCCTCTTGGCCAAGAAGAACCCTAAAACTGAGTTGCTCGTCATGAGACAAGAGATCAGACATGCCTTGTCATGCCCCACCTTCTTAGAGATGTCCTTTGTGACTTACTAATAGGCCTAAGGCTCTGCAAGGCCTACCTGAAGTTCCTCAATATACATAACAAACCCCTTGCCTAGTACTTTGTCTTTAATTAATAGACACTTTTTCTTATGCATTCCTTTTCACTGACTCCTGGCCTTTTAGATAGAGCCTAACTCTTTCAGCTGATTGTCAGCTAATGAATTTTTAAACTCACCTAGTACCTGTCAGACTTCCACCTTTCTGGACCACATTAAAGTATGTTTTCCAAGTATCGATTTATGACCTCACCTGTAGTTCCTGTCTCTCTCAAATGTATAAAACCAAACTACAACTCCACCACCTGGAGTCTACTTGTTCAGGGCTTCTTGGCTCCAGGTCATGGTCTGCAAATTTGATTTAGAAAAAACCTCATCAAATTATTTTACTGAGTTTGACTTCTTTCTCATCTACAAAAGTAATCTTTTGTTTTTAAAACTATGAGAAGTTCTCTAGGGATTTCACTAACAACTTAGAAAATACATGACAAAAATCAGGAAACCCTTTATTAATGAATAAACTTTGGTGCGATGGAAAGAAGTAGGTTTCGTTATTTTTTGTTTGTTTTGTTCTCACCTTTTTATATTGATTGCTTAGTTTGTGTTTTTTTATTTTTGTCTTGTGATATTATTGCTGTCCTCATGTTGCAGGAAGACAAGGCCCAAGAGAGAAACAGCACCCTAACACCAGTTATAAGAGGAAGGGCTTTATTCATCGGCCGGGAGCTTATGGCGTAGAAGATTTCCAAATGGCCATGCTCTCCGACTGGCTTGGTCTTTTCCTTTGTTATTGACAGTCCAAAATTTCCACCCCACAGGTACCCTTCCCATTGGCCAGTTTGAATCAAGTGGGAGATGCTACTGCAGCCCCCAGAAAAACAGGATTTCACAGAACTTGGAAATTTCCAGGTTCCAGGAAGTTAAGCCTATAAATTTCCAAGAGCTGAGTCACCATGGAGAGGGTCCTGCAGGTGCATCCTTGCGGTCTCCCTGAGAAGACCTGGTCTCCCGGACCTCACCCCTCTCCAGTATCCTGTCTCACTCACATCACAGTTTTTGATTCAGGATTGAAAAATGCATTTGAACTGGCAGGGCTTCATTGGAGCTTTTGCTACCACACAAGGGATCCAATACGCTTTCAAAAATTAGACTGGCTCTCCAAAAATGGGGCTGGGGAAATTTTAAAGCAGAGAGAGAAAGTTTTCACCAGCATTAATATCATAGCATGTGGATATGGGTTTTTTTGTTGCAGGTGCTCATTCATCAATCATGCTTCTTCTTACATAACATACCTCTTACTAGCATGTTAAATCTCCACCCGTGGCTGTGATTTTTAGCATTATAATGAGGGAAAAGGCCTAGGAGCAGTGATCGATTTGGGGCTTTATCTTGGTTGACGCCAATCTGTGTTAGTTTAGATTGTTGCCAGTAGACCCCTACTCTAATGGTTGCCACATCCTGTTTGACAGAGAAAGCAAAACTCCCTTCTATTGAAGCTGGGTGTTAGTCATCATTTTCAAGGCTTTTGTTCAGGAGTGTAAGCAGACTTAACACTTCTAACACTTCTTGAACATTTGGTTCAAGGTGCAGGAAGTTGGCCCAAATCTACCTCCTCTACCATCTGAATATATTACTGTTGGGGGTTGAGGTCTTGATTCCCCAAATCCAGTTGACCTAGTTTGATTGCTCATCTGAGCTAGAAAGTTCATCCAAGGCATGGTGGTAACCAAAACTAAAAGTGAGTGGAAACTGAAAACAAAATTGGAGCCACACAGGCAGTGTGGATAGAAAATAAAAGTAAACTACACAAGTTTCAGGATAACAAAGGAGATGTTATTTAGGAAGAACAAAGAGAAAGTTTAGAGCACTCCCAGAGAGAGGTGGAAGTGAATCCCTCTCCTGAAGAGAAAAGGAAGGACAGAGGCAAAAAACAAATGCTCCACTTGAACTTTGCTACAAGTCTTTCTTTGGTCTCTCTGTGCCTCCAGGCAGTTTTGCCCTTTTCTATTGGTCATGGATGGTCTCTTTCTATTGGTCATTGGTTGCCTAGGTTCCTTCATACCCACATTCTTATGGGCCCTCCAGACTTCCTGGTACTGCAGGCCAGGTTTTCCTTCCCCCTCCTTGAAGCCCCTTTCTTACTGTCTGTTCTCAATTACTTCAAGTTCTCTCTTGAGAGGTTCAGTTATGATCAACAGTAGGCATTGCCACCTCCCAATAATGGGATTATGTGCACATCAATGTAGAAAGTAGGAAAAGTCAAATTGCTATGTATGATAAAACAAGAAGAGATTTTAGTGTTGGATGGAGGATGGGCACCTGGGAAAGAGAGGAGGGAAGCCAGAAAGGTGAGGTACTATCTGGGAAGAGGGGCAGGAAACAGATCTCAGAGGCAGAGCAGAGCTAAACGATTCAAGAGTAAACAATAGCAAAAACGTGTGTAAAAAGATATACTACTCACTTCTTATACATCTTGTTACTTCTAAGATATTTTTAGAAAACCTATAATTCTTTTCTTTTAATGAAAATTAGATTTTTTTAAAAAAGTTGAAAAGGGACAGAGGTTAAATCTAAGGGAGTAGTTCTGTTAGAGTAGAAGCCCGGGCTGAGCCTGGTTGCAGAGGTTTGAGGATTATATGCAGGTGTTAAAGTGAAAAAATGCTCAGGCAAAAACTAACTGTGGTGGGATGGGGGGAGGGAGGCTAATAATTGTAAGTGAGAAATATCCCTATTGCCTTATATGAACTTTGGCTAATTACAATATAACTTTCATTGCTATTGTAAAATTTCTCTGCCCTTGAAATCATCATGACAATTCCAAACAACCATATAAAATATGCAAATACGAGGGAGCTCAATTCTAGGGGTTCTAACCAAAATTCTCAGTATAAGGCAACCTCTTAACATTGACTGTTCCTCCCCCCCAATAAGACCTCAAAAGACCAAAACCCACTTCCATCACCCCAAACAAAAACTCTGTAAATGGCAAGCAATAATTCCTAACCCTTTCGTTTCTTGGCAACCTCTAATCTACTCTAATACAATGTAATTTTTATCCTTGAAGGACGTCTGATAATGTCTTGAGACTCTGTCAATACAATGAAGGAACAAGGAGGTGGCACTGTCATACTAAACATAATACATTCACAAAGCAGACCTACAAAGACAAACCCTCTATAATTTATAGTCAGTGTTTAGAAAATTTGGGATACCCATGATGACGAGAGCTTGTCAATGTCTGTTGATTAGTCTCTTTCTCATATGCCGTGTTCTGGGTTAAGGATTTTTTTTCTGTTAGGGCTGACATGGAGAACAGTTATGGACTTTAGAAAGACTCTGATTGGGTGCTATGGTCCAAGCTTTACCTCAGGGAGCATAATGCTATTGGATGGAGCATACCAGCACTTATAGGAATGAGATTCTGTGCCCTGTTCAAAAAGGACTGAGTTCTGTGCCTTGTATAGAACCAGAAAAGACCATAACCAGCCAGTGCAACCTTAGTTAAGAAGAACAAAATGGGAGGCATAATTTTACCAGACGCCAAAATATATTATGATGCTATAGTAACCAAAACAGCAAGGTACTGGCACAAAAACAGAACACAGAACTATCAATTGGAACAGAGCACCTAGAGATGAAACCATTCTCATATTTCCAACTTATTTCTGAAAAATCAAATAAAAACATACTCTGGAAAAATAATTTCCTTTCAATAATTGGTGCTGGGAGAGCTGGATAGCCATATAGAGACCTATAATTTGATCCAGCAATCCCACCACTCACTATTTACCCTAAAGAGAAAAAGACTGAAACAGGATCTATACCTCTGACTACCCACAAAAATTAATTCACAGTGGATAAAAGATCTAAATCTAAGGCATGAAACAATAAGAATTCTAGAAGAAAATGTTGGAAAAACTCTTATAGCTATTTGCCTAAGGAAAGAATTTATGACGACTCCCCAATCACAGTATCAACAAAAGAAACAAATGGGCCCTGATCAAATTAAAAAAGTTTGTGTACAGCTAAAGACACAATCAATAGAGTACATAGACAACCCACAGAATGGCAGAAAAGGTTCACCTGCTACACATCTAATGAGGAACTGAATAATTAGAATCTACAGATAACCCAAGCAAATCAGCAGGAAAACATCAAACAACCGTATTAAAAAGTGGTCAAAAGATATTACAGAAACTTTTCAAATGAAGATAGTTTAATGGCCAACAAATTCATGAAAAAATGCTCAGCACTGCTAGACATTAGGGAAATGCAAATCAAAACCATTATGAGATTTCACTAAACTCCAGTAAGAATGGCTTTTATTAACAGGACCAAAACCAATAAGAGCTGGTGTGGCTATGGAGAGAAGGGAACACTTATCATTGTTGGTAAGACACAAACTAGTACAACCACTATGGAAAGTAGTATGGAAAAAGCTTGAAAAAGTAGGAATAGACCTATAATTTGATCCAGCAATCCCACCACTCACTATTTACCCTAAAGAGAAAAAGACATTTTATTATAAAGAAACTTGCATTTCAATGTTTATAGCAGCACAAATCTCAATTACAAAGATGTGTAAACAACCCAAACCCCATCAATACATGAATGGATTAAAAGATGTGGTACATGTACACTGTGGAGATGTACCCAGCCATAGCAGAAATGGTGATTCAGTATCTTTTGTAACAACCTGGATGGAACTGGAGACCATTAATGCTTCTAAGTGAAGTATCCCTAGAATGGAAAAAAAAACCACTACATATACTAATTGTAAATTGGAACTAGTCAATCAACACTTCTGTGTACATACAGAAGTAAAACTCAATGGGAATAGAATAAGTAAGGTAGGGAGGAGACGTTGAGTTAATTCACACCTAACTTGTATAATACGCACATTCTGGGTGAAGGGCACACTTACAATTTGACTTAAAAATGTACAAAAGCAAATTGTGTAATCAAAGTGTATCTACTTCTATAACAATCTGAAATTTAAAAAAAAAGAGGTATTTTATCCTTTTAAAAATAAATTGGCTGGGTACAGTGGTTCATGTTTGTAATCTTGGCACTCTGGGAGCCTAGGTGGGAGGATCACTTGAGCTTAGAAGTTTGAGACTAGACTGAGCAAGACTGAGACTCCTGTCTCTACTGAAAAAAATATTAGCCACACATTGTGGTGGGACTGATAGCCCAGCGACTCAGGAGGCTGAAGCAGGAGGTTTATTTGAACCCAGGAGCTTGAGGTTGCTGTGAGCCAAGTGGATACCAAGGCCTTCTAGCCTGGACAACAGAGTGAGACTCTGACTCAAAAACAAAAACAAATAAACAAACAAAAAAGGAAAAGGACAAACAGGAAAGGACAAAGAATTAAATATTTACAAAAATGAAGGTTTGCAGGTTATTTTAAAAAGGGAGGTTGAGAATCATGGCCCATGTTCTCCTTCTTTTCTTGATTTTTGGCATCAATGCAGAGACAAGAAGATAGAGTGAAAGGATACATTGATAGGTCAGGTTCTGTTCTAATATATAAGTTCCTACTCCTACCAGGGCTACCGGGGCTTCCTCTCCCCTTTTAACTATTGACTGCAGCTACTCTTTTCTGTCACCAGCCACCACCCCTTGTATATGCACCCTAGAATGTCAGAGACACCTGTTGTGAGCTGTTTGCACTTTTGTTAAAGATAATTATCTTCTACAGAAGGACCCTATGAAACATACAGAAGCTGATGTGTCCCCTTTTGGCCCCAGAGCTTCTAAGACTGTGTTCTGTCTAGCTCTGGTTCTCAGACTATCTCCAGAGAGATCACTGAGTAGCCCCATACCTGGGACACCTCTAGAACTTGTCTTTATCCACTCACTGTCTTCCACAGAAGCCGGATTACCTGCCCCTCCATGAAAACCTTCTCATAAAACTATTCTATTTTGGCAATCTCTTGGAAAGTGGTGCCAGCAAAGGACCATTTTCTCTCACTGCACCATGTCTTGGCTCTGTTCTTTTCTCCCTCACATTTCCCCCCCTTTTTTTTTTTTAATTAAATCATAGCTGTGTACATTAATACAGTCATAGGGTACAGTGTGCTGTTTTTATATACAATTTGAAATATTTTCATCAACCTAGTTAACATAGCTTGCATTTCATTTTCTTAGTTATTGTGTTAAGACATTTATATTATACAATTAGAAAGATTCACATGTACCCTTACAAGATGAACCATAGGCATGATCCCACCAATCACCCTTCCTCCACCCATCCCCCCCTCCTTTTTCTTTCTATTCTACCTTTGTTATGCAATGGTCTCCACCTCTAAATAATAGCTTTCAGCAACATCCCTGGCATGTTATGAGTCAATTTGACTTTGTGAATGTTAGTATTTCTCTCTTTATCTACATCTTTCCACAATTTGACCATTATGTATCTTAGTGTGGATCTCTTTAAATTTATCCCAGTGGAGTTCATTGAGATTCTTGTATATGTGTTTTTTCCATTGGACTTGAAATATATTTGGCTTTTATCTCTAAATAGTCTTTGTTCCTATTTTATTTCCCTTCTCACTGAACTTCTCCCTGTTCACATATTAGCATATTTAATGGTGTTTCATATAACCTTGGAGCCCTGTTAATATTTCTCACTCATATCCTCTCTTACATGTGGTCTCTCTCTCTCCCCTACCGTCCCTCTCTCATTGGTGCTTCATGCTGAATAATATCAATTTAATAATAATCAGATTTGCTCATTCTTACTTCTGCCCACTCAAATCTATAGTTGGGCCCTTCTGGTGAGTTTTTCATTTTATCTACTGTACTTTTCAGCTTAGAATTTCTATTCGGCTTATTATTTTTAGTGATATTTTCTACTTTAGGATCATTGTTCTCATACTTTACTTATGTATACATGGAATCTTTTGTTTTTAAAACATGTTAAAAATAGTTGATTAAAAGACTTTTCAGCCAGACTCTAATGTACAACATCTGGGCATCTTCAGGAACACTTTTATTGAATACCTTTTTTCTCCTATTGAGCCATAATGAATGTACTTTGCATGTCTTCCTATTTTTGTTGCTGTTGTTTTTTGGGACTAATGATGGACATTTGAATTCTTTGTTGCATGTGGTCAATGAAGTTTTAACTCAGCTTGTTTATTGGTCAGGTAACCATTGGAGATTTCCTAAAATGGCTAATGCAATACACCTCACGCTCTTTGACAAGGGTCTTCAGTGTACGGGGACAAGTCCTCAGTGCTCTAGCAATTTACAACTTAGCCTTAGCCTTGACTTACTGCTTCTTCAGAGACTCAGGACTGACACAGGACCAATATTAGGGCTTCTTATGTCCTTCTTATTTCTTTCTTGGGCGTGCATACAGCCCTGAATGCATGTGCACGCATCCTTGCTGATTAGGAGTGCATTAGAGCTTTCCAAAGCCTCTATGATCATCTTGATCATCTCATCCCTCGATTTTCTTCCAAATTCTGTGCAGCTTCTTGTTTAACCCAACTAGTGTCAACTCCGCACATAATTGTGATTCTGAACAATTGTTGACTGGTGTTTTTGACTATCTCCTTGGGGATTGGGCTTTTCCCATTGAGCAAATCCTGAGTTGTATAAAATGAAAACAAACCCTATAAATGAGGTTTTTCTAGGGAGCTGAAAAATGGGTCAAAATAGTAGCAATTCCCTGGAGAGTGAGCTTGGGGTGGGTGCACTAAAACTATTGCCCTCTCCTGTGACTGCTAGCCTTTCAGTTTTCACAACTACTTCGGTTCTTAGGCTGTAGATTTTCAAGGCTACAATGGAGTGGGGCAGGAGGACTGAAATAGGGCAAATAAAAATGCCACGATACTGATTACTTCCTGAGATTCAGCTATTGTTGCATGTATTTGGTTTATTTCTAGAATTCTGAAAATGTTATTTTTAGCATTTTTCTTTTCACTAGCTTCATTGCTTTAATGGAGGAGTGGATTTTGGGAGGTGCTTATTCTGCTATTCCCAAAGGGCTTAAACTCAGTACTTTTTGCATTAGTCATTAAATAGTGTAAAATTCAGTTTAACAAATTAGTCATTCTAAATACATTTACATTAATATGTTTGTGTATTGGATAACAGGATTGTTAAGTGACAGATAATAATTTAAAATGCTTTTAGTGAATATTATTATGCTCACAGAAAACTACTTAGCTGCTTTATTTTAGTAGTTATTGAACTTGAATTTCTGTCATATGTACATTTTCCAAATTAGCTGCCGTAGCAGGTATAAACAATGTTATCACCAGATGTTTCTACTGAAATAATTCAAAAAATATTTTTTAGAGATATAAAGACCATATCGTGATCAGGAAAACCCAATGAAACAAGACATCATTCATAAAAAGGGCATTCTAAATTTTACGAAAGAAACATTTTTGATTTTTCAACATTTTCATTTCTATTGTTAGTGGTTCAGAATAACAAAGTCAACAGGATTGAAAACAAAAATAAAAACCTTCTTATCTGTGTTGGATTTATTTTCTTGTGGGTTTCAGATTTCTACTCTCAGGTATGTGGAGATGGTTACTTGGTAACATGAAAGTGCCGGCACGATTATTAGGGAAGCAGAAGTGAAGCAACATGACTTTTTCCTTCAGGGCTGTTTGCATATATCTCTGTGGACCTGCAGGAACTGAGTAAACATTGATAAAACAATAGCCGGATTTGATCTATGCCATAAATACTCTCAATGTTCATTTCACTAATCCATCTGTTACCTCCTCGGGTCCTTCCAGTTCTTTCCCTTTTAGGAAATTCTGTTTTAAATAGGAGATTGGTCAAGCTCCTGGTTTGATACAATTACTTCTCCCTTACCCAGGGGACAAGGCGCCACAGAACCTTAGTCAGGACACAAAATACCTCTCCTTATTGCCACCACATCTGCAGGGGCCCATAGGCTGCAGAAGCTGCAGTCAACTTTTGATAAAATGGAGATTGACACTATCTCACATACTGGGCTTCAAAGACTGGTCCCTGTTGTCTTTGAATGTTACAATTAAATATGTCCAATTGCTTGCACTTTATCATTTCAGCCTGATACTCTGTAAATCTGTCTTTATTCTGATATGTTATGATATGATATGTTATGTAATTTGCTACCACAGAGTTCTATATTGAAATGTTGGAGAGAAGCTTTCTTTTTAGATTCCTTTGTTATTTACAATGCTCTTTTATATGTAGTGCCTAATTTATTTTACTTCAAAAGATTGCACCGTCCGTGAGGTAATATATTTATTTCACTGCTCATCATGAGGCCGTTTAGAAAAGTCCAGAACCACATCTGAGAACACAAAGCTGGTTGTTATACCCTTGGAGGCCAAGTCTGGCTCAAACTTGAATGTGCGTGTGCATGTACGTGTTTTCTGCTATAGGAGGGATTCTTGACCATTTTGTGTTGACAGCACTCTTTGAACACTAGCATATTAGCTCCATCCTTGACAGGATTTAAAAAGGAACTCACTGCAACACTAAGTAAGTCAGAATAATTTCCAGGAGAAAGCAAGCAGAGTGAAACAGTGTTTCACATTGTCTTAAAAGCATCCGCATTTACATACTACTCACTCCCTGGTCTTTTAGCACCATTATTACATTTGAGTGAACTGTTACCTGTGATTATATATTCATAAGGCAGTGTGCTTGCCTGCTCTTAAAAAACCAAGCAAAACAAAACAAAACAAAAAACCCTATGCTTTTTGCAATAGCCTTTTAGTTTTAGCACACCCACAGCTCCTAGAAACAGCAAATTATACCTCACTCTTCCCAGAGCCTGGTATTTCCTTAACACATAAATCCCTATACGTGTACATGATTTATTATTTGCTAATCCTCTCAAGTATTTTGTACATTGATAAAAGTTTGGCGGTTTATCTTTGAGAGGACTGTGGTATGTATGAGGAGCAGAATCAAGACAGCAGATGCTGGTGTGGGTGCAGAGAGAGGGAAACACTTATGCACTGTTGGAGGGATTGCAAACTAGTGCATCTTTTTTGGAAAGAAGTATGGAGAATCTTCAATGAACTAAAAGTAGACCTTCTATTTGATTCCACGATCCCATTACTAAGTTATCTACTGAGAAGAAAAAACACTATTTTGTCATAAGCACATTTGTACTTGAATGATTATAGCAGCTCAATTCACAGTTGCAAAGATGTGGAAACAACCCAAGTGCCCATGAACCCATGAAAGGATGAACAAATGAAGTACGTGTGTGCCAGGATTCAGCTGTAAAAAGATGGAGACTTTACTCCTTTTGTATTTACCTGGGTGGATTTGGAGAACCTTCTTCTAAGTATCTCAAGAATGGAAAAGCAAGTATCCCGGGTACTTAGGACTAATCTGAAATTAGTAAATCAAAACCCCAGGCCCACAATAGAAAAAACACAATTAAATTCAAGAAGAGAGGGGAAGGATTTGGTTAGTTCCCAGCTATCAGGCACAATGTAGGGGTGTATGGCACACTTCCTGGGTGAAAGACTCCACGACAATTTGTACTTTAGACTTTACCTTACAAACACAAATAATGTGTCACCTAATCTTAGGTACCCTCACAATAACCTGCTGCTGGTGGGGGGGGGGGGGGACAAACACAAAAACAAAGCCCTCTGCAGTGTGTCATGTTTGATGAAATGTCCTGTCAACACCAAACTGAAAATTAAGGTGCTTGATGTCTCTTAGTAGGTAGAAAAATCCTGATACTAGATTTGATGTGGTAGTAGATTTGATGTGATACCTTATACATGAGGGTATTCTGGGAGAAAGAACTAGTGATTTCCTTCATTACCTCTTCCTTGGCTGTGAAAATACTATTTCTGAAATTTTTTTCAGCTCAGCCCAGCAATGGATTTGTACTTGTGCTGAGAAGACCCTTTCTTTGTAATGTTGCTTTGCAAACTACTTCCATCACCAGCATTTCAGGGACTGAAATTCTTCCACTTTAAATGATTCTTCCATAAGTTAATTCTTAGTATGATGTTCACTGCTAAATAAAAAAGAAGTCAAGAATGGATTGCTACTGGGAATACGATGTAGTAATAACAGCAACATTTATTGAGTAGGTTATGTGCCAGACATTCTTTTAAGTTCTTTGCTTATACTAACTCATTTACTTCTTACAACAATCCTGTGAAGTAAGTATATTTATTAAGGCCACTTTCCAGATGGGAAAACTGTAGCCCAGAGGTATTGTGTCATTGACCAAAGAGCAGTAGGGCAGGGTTTGCACTCACGCATTAGGCACCCAGAGCCTCAGCATTTATGTTTTATGAATAGCAATTTAAAAAGAGAGAGAGGGCAACTCCTGTGGCTCAAAGGAGTAGGGCACCGGCCCTATATATTGGAGGTGGGGGGTTCAAACCTGGCCCCAGCCAAAAACTGAAAAATAATAATAATAATAATAATAATAATAATAATAATAATAATAAATAAATAAATAAATAAAAAGAGAGAGAGAGAAAGCTAGCTTAGCAAAAGGTTAAATTTGAGAAATGAAAATGTTTGATGCTCTAGCTGGAGGACGATAACCCTATTTTGTTCTCATTACTGCTTGAATTGATTCTCTTCTCCTTTCTTTGGGAGAAATTGCCTCAGAAAATCTGTACTTGAGGAGGGCAAATCAGACTTTGCGATGTAGAAGTAAAAACATATTTGTGGTATTATTTCAAGTATTATTTCAAGATTCAAAGTGAAAATTCAAGCAATGAAGCCGCTGTTTCTTCATTTTAATCTGTAACATCGTGGTGAGGGTCAGTGTTATGTTTCACAGATGATTCACACAGTCCACCTACTCACAATTGGTAACCTACCTTCTTGGCTTGGAGGAAGAGGCCGAGTCCCAATGACTGTTGTTGTTGTTGTTTTTTTTTCCAAAGTCATTGAGGACCTACCTAATGCCAAATTGTGCTCCTATAAATTTCACTGTTTATTTCAGGAAGCACTGTCATTTAAGCCCCTTACTAATATACACCAGAGCTTGATTATCTACCTTATGTAAGAGATTTTACAATAAAATTTTAATTTTGTACTTATGGAGAAACTAGCTTTCACACTCTTGCCAACCTACAAGTCTTATGTCAGCTGTTAAGTCACAGCCAGCAATGTGGGAGGCAACACTAGCCATCTTACTTACTGTTAAAAGTTCATGTCTAATAGCTCTGAAAATAAAAATCAAACTTAAAAAGTCTATGCAGACAACTGAAATGTGCATGGATTTCTTGAGCATAAAGGGCAGAGAAATATTGATAATTATTCAGTGAATTTTACAAAAATGGTAAAGCAAAAACATTCATTGGAGTAAAGCATGGTCTTTGAAGTATGACTGATCATCAGAACCTATTATTGAGCAAATAAAGAATGTTTCAGTAGCTTTCATCTCATCCTGGTTAATTCTATTGACAGAATTATAATTCCTTTAACCCTAAATAATCTTTGCTTCAATGGACTGCGTGGAACCAAATTACATCTTCATATTGATGTAATTCATGACTTAACCCAACACTTTAAAGCAGTTCTTACTTTTATTAGTAGGACGAGAACTAAATTACATTTAAGAAATATTTAATTTACATTATGATCATAATTTTTTTTCCATTGAGACCCTTCCTTCTGGAATCTATATTGGCTGCTTTTAAATGTCACATTATCTTCATGAAAAGTAGTGGCGCTATGTCACAGAAGCCATTTTTCATAGTTAAATCTCTTAGTTATCCTGCAGTGTTTCTCTCTGGTGCCAAAAGAAATGAAGATACATTTTTTATTTTAGGTTTCTTATTAAAAGCTTCATTTTCTTGGACAAATAAGATCGAGTTTAAGTCTTCGGGTCAGTGGAAATGGTCTCTGTGGGTCTAGAATATTTAATCCAGAAGATTGGTTAACACGAGCTCATGCCCGAAATAGGGCAGTTCTCTTAAGAATTGTCACAAGGTCTGAGTGGGCAATCTTTTATTTGAAAAAGCTAATATTTCTGAAGCTATTTAGAAAACAATTTATAAGATACGCATCTAGAGCTATGTCTAAAGGGCAAAGAACAAAATGGTTTCAAATTTCTCTTGTTACCAAATGGATTAGACTGGAATATTAAGTATCATGACCCTTGTTTTATAATACAAGGATTCTAAGAGAATGTTTTAAAACACCCGAAAGGGAAAAAAAAAATCTCTGGGTATAAAGCTGTTTATTGTAAGATATCAACTTGCCACACTGTCAGTATTATATTATATGATTATATATGCTAAAAGGATATAGATTAGAAAGTACTTAAAATGAAATATTATAGAGCCAATACAATGCACTCATGTTGAGGAAACATTGGAACACAAAATATACTAAAAAAGAAATACTAAACATATTAAACTTATGACTAAAATTTATGTGTCATATGAATAATAAAAGAATACAACCAAATGTAAGCAGTTGGAAAGGCAGTTGAAATGTTATTGCAGTTCTTATATTATATAAGAAAAATATGTTCAAAGAATAGAAATCTTTATATAGCTCTCTTTCCTCTTTTTTTTTTTAATTTTGCTTGAGTGTTATAGTTTTGTAATGACAAAGGAAATGAAAAAGATTTTGTTGAAATTATAAACTTGCAATTCTGTCTATAGATCAGTATCTAGCGAGGGATAGCTAGCTACTCACGCAGCTGGGTGCTGCTGGGAATTACGATGCAAAACTTTCCAAACACTCCTTCACTGTTTCAGTCATGCAATTTTCTTGTCTACTAGATGTTATCAAGAAAATACTGTCATATTGAAATAATTTACAGAAAACTCTTTTTTTGAATCCTAACATTATATGTTATGTTTCAGAAATCATCCTTCATGGACTTAGATTTGAAGATAGGATGTTTTATCTTCTGTAGTGGGCCTTACAACTATAACGTCACATCTGTGACTGCTTTGGTGGAGAGCTGATAAGTTAAACAGTGATTAAACAAGAAAACGATCAAGTTTCTGAAAAGTCAGAAATATCCTCCAAGTATCTGTCCGCCCAAGAATAATTCTGCAAGATACGTTTATGAAAGAATGTTGAGGACTTCTCTAGCCAAGACACAATGGCCAGGCTTTGATTTAAAGCTCTCAGCTCTGGCAAAAATTTAATTTAAGTTCATTAAACTAAGCACAATGTGTTAAATACAGATCAGCTCATTATTGAGCATTGACTCAAACATTTATGAGAGCTCTTTGAAAGGCCCATCATTAGAACATTATATGTCATTTTATTACCAGACAGTAACAGCCTGATTAAAATCTTAAATGGATGGGGATCATTGAGAAGCCATATTGAAAACACCGTCCAGCTGATTATTAAAGTCCGCAGTAAAGGGAAATATTAGTGAAAAAGACTGATTGACTGATTTCCCCAGCCAAATGCCTTTCATGTGTATCCGCTCCTCTCTATTTCCACTGACATACTCCTAATTCAAGGCTTCATCTTCTCTCTTTGATTATTGCAATACTTGTCTTAAAATCTGGGCTTTTTTCTATCATTTCCCACCACTCTTCAAGTAAACACTAGAAAAACAGCCACAGCAACCTTCCCTTAGTCCACTTTGAAAACTGTTTATTCCTTGCTTGAAATCTTTTGATAGATTTAAAATAAGAAAATATAATTCATATTATAATGTTCAAGGCTCCCTTTAATCTGAATACTATTTATTTTTCTATTATTTATTCTGTAGCTTTTGCTAGAAAATAATTACCTATATCTATGATGGATCACTGACCTGTAACAGTACTGTCTCTTCCACTCAAATACTTTCTGCTTATTAAAGTATTCTTCTTCTCATTACTGGATTTTGAGATCTTATCCATTTTTTAGGCATATGTGTTTGGCTTAAAACATGCTTTTTTTCCCCCTCTCTATCATCAGTCACTTCCTTTGTTTTCCTGGAGTATTTTAGTTTCATCTTTGCTATCACAAATGTTGCACTATAATTTTCTGATAGTTTAGAAATAAGCCTATATATTATAATATGCAATTTTGTTTATTTGTTTATTTACTAAATTTTTTTTGAGTCAGTCTTACTCTCCTGGCTAAAATGCAGTGGTATCATCATAGGTCACTGCTACCTCGAATTCCTGGGCTCAGGTGATCCACCTACCTCAGTTTCTCAGAGTGCTAGGATTGTAGTTGTGGACTGCTGTGCCTTGCCTATTTACTAGATTTTAACTGCTGAAGAAGGGTGTACATGTTGTCCATTTTGTATCTTCCCAAACTCTCTGAGGTATGCTAACCAGTGGTAAGACTTAAACATCAACTTATCAAGTGAGGGAGAAAAATACCAGTTGACTTTGAGCACCTTACTGCCATAGAGATTCTTTGTCATAACTGAAAATCATCATGCCCAAAGCAAGAGAAAGCAGCAGACGTAGTGACTAGCCTAATACTATGAAGACTTAAAGGCCATACTCTTAAGTGTGAATCAGATATCATATTAAGAGAGATGCAATAGAGAGGGTTGGAATGCAGAAGAATGGTTTCTCAGCAAGAATAAATAACTATTTTGAAATGCTGCTTATATTACAGGTTTAACAGTGGTAGGAAGCTTATTGATTATTTTATCATAAGAAATTACATTTTTTTCTTACCATCTGGTATTTATTCTGACTTAAAGTTACGATCCCAACAGATGTGAGTGAAGCATGTGGATAACTTAAGAAAGGTCCCCTTGAAAGGCATATGCACAGTAGATACTATCTTTGTTTTAATGTTTTAATATTAGATCTTTTATTTTTAGTGTTCTTATGAACATATTTTTAGTGTTCTTATGCAGTACTCTTTAACAAATCTATATAACCGTGTATTACTTGAAATAAAGTGATGAGTGCCTTAATAGAATAATTAAAGTAGATAAAATGGTTAAGTAACCCACCAGCGGGCAATAAAAATATATGACAAAGGCATTTAAAGTTGTACAATTCACTATTAAAAATAAATTCAATTTAAAACTGATTATTAAATTGCAATAAGCAATATTGTGAGTATACCAAGGGATGCTGTCTGACCAACTACAGCCTTTCTGCTCATTTCTGCTCTGGAGAGCAATTTGGGAATATGTTTCAAAAACATTTCAAAAGTGCATACACTATCCTCCAGAAAATGTACTTTTTGTATTTATTCTTAGAAAATGATAGAGATTTATTCAAGAATAGTCATTGTAAGATTACTTTTATGTAGCAACACCAATAAAAGACAATAGGAGTAAGGTGTATGAATAGTTCACACTTCTATGCAAAACTATTCGGCAAATCAAATTCTGTTTAAGAAAAGACAGATTGTTTAGAAAGTGATCCTATTAGGGTAGGTTGTAAAAATAATGTGCTTTATAATATTTTGTGCATTTAAAGGAGATAAAAATGTAGAATCCTAGAAAAAATCGGGTGGTGCCTCTGGCTCAAAAGTGTAGGGTGCCAGCCCCATGTGCTGGAGGTGGTGGGTTCAACCCCAGCACTAACCCAAAAAAAAAGAAAAAATGTGAAAAAGGTAGAAGACCTAAATTATTATAAGATATCTGTGTTGTCTGGGAGTGGTAAAAGTTTAAGATAGAACTCCATATGTTAAAAACACATACTGTGATGAATATTTTTGGCAAACAGTAAGAAAATGATGAGGCGAAGCTATCAAACTTATAAGGAAGAACCACAGTAACACAATTAAAACTGGCCCCAAGTATAAAGGTGAGTTGCCTGTCTCCCAAGAATTGACCAGGATCACGTGGCATTCCGGTAGTTCTTGTCTGGCATCATATTTTTCAAGTTTTCTCCAGTGACACCGTCTCACTCCTTGTGCTTATTGAAGGCTGCTTTGGGGTATCCTTCCAGATTGTCCTGCTTTTTGAAGTGATTCTTCTCCATTTCCACCTTTTATAAACCCTAACAATCATATTATAATGTTTGAATACTTATAAATGCTACCACATAGGTGAATTTCAAATGCATTTAATTTTTCTCCACTCTTACTCTATTAAATTTTGTCATCTATTTTCCTATCACACATATTAATCTGTGCTAAGTGTGTGGGAAGTATAAATTCAAATAAAAAATTTAAAAACCTTGAAGGTAGGAGTGAAACTAATATGCTATAAATAATTGTAGTACAAAGAAAATGTCACAACAAGGCTATAGTTTAAGTAATTTAATATGTGCCAAATGTGAAATATAATGTTGGAATGAAATATTTTGTTTTTAAGAAAATGAAATTTGGGGCAGTGTCTGCGGCTTAAAAGGGTAGGGCACTGGTCCCATATGCTGGAGGTGGCAGGTTCAAACCCGGCCCTGGCCAAAAACTGCAAAAAAAAAAATGAAATTTGAAAGTAATAATTGTTTAATACTAACATTTCCTATTAATGATTGTGAAGTGTAATTTGCTTGCTTATTTTGATAAGAGGGTATAAGTTTGTTAATTCTGATTTTTAGCAGAATTACTTGGTGGATTTGTTGATCACTGGACTCTGCATACAATTGATGAAATTCTCTTCTAAGTAGAAGGTAATGCTGGCTAGTTTTCTTATCTCTTTTCAGAAAATGTTTCCTTTTACATTACTGGCTTTGGGGCGCCGGTCACATGCTCTGGGGCTGGTGGGTTTGAAACTGGACTGGCTTTGTGTCTAAACACACACACTAAAAAGAAAAAACAAAACAAAACAAAAATAAATTGCTGGGTGTTGTGGTGGGCCCCTGTAGTTCCAGTTACTTGGGAGGCTGAGACAAAAGAATCTCTTAAACCCAAGAGTTTGAGGTTGCTGTGAGCTGTGACTTCAGAGCACTCTACCAAGGGTGACAAAGTGAGACTCTGTCTCATTTAAAAAATAAATAAATAAATCTGTAAAATAAATAAAAAAATAAATAAATAGGCTTCCCCAATTTCGGTCTTATTGTTACATATATGGATTCGTTTCGTGAATTTGTTGTATTCTCAAGTGGTTCTGATTTTAGTTTTATCCCAACTTATATCTCTTGATTCCTTGTTCTTAAATCCACACATTGAAGCTGATTGGGCAAATATGACTTATTTCCTGTTCAGTCTAAGATCACGGTGCTTGTTACTTTAAAAACATGGTGCTGTTACCCTAAAATCCTGGCCAGGACCTGCTACATAGTGAATAATAAATAAACAGAGAGAATAAATTGTTTCTTAGAAAATAAGTTTTCAACGTATGTCTGCTGTTATTTTGTCCACTGTCCAAGGGTTCCATCATAGTCTATCTGTTCTGCAGAAGTGTCATACACAAATTATGTGAATAGTGTCTCTGAGATTATGTAGTCTATCAGCCTTGTGTCTTTTTGATCAAAGGCACAGTTGCTAAATGGTTAGGGCGCCGGCTATATACACCAAGGGGTTTAAACCCGACCCAGCTGGCTAAAACAACAATGACAACTACAACAAAAAATAACTGGGCATTGTGGTGGGCACCTGTAGTCCCAGCTACTTAGAAGGCTGAGGCAAGAGAATCACTTAAGCCCAAGAGTTTGAAGTTTCTGTGAGCTGTGATGCTATGGCACTCTATCAAGGGTGACATAGTGAGACTCTGTCTTAAAAGAAAAAAACAAAAAAACATGGGACAGAGCTCTCTGAAAAGAAGGAACAGCATGATAAAAGATAGAGTTAACAAATATATAGCATCTTTGGGTATTGTGTGCAGCTAACGAGTGTCATATGGTAGGTCTGGGTTAGAAAGGTAGTTCAACTTTATTCATATGAGCTATGGATTTATGTATTTCAAAGTTTGAGTTTAATCCCTTGGCTTATTGGAAGTTATCAAAGCTCTTAAATTGTGGAAATTACATAATTATATTGATTAAATTTTACAAAAGCAATAGAAGGGTAGATGGATAATGAAAGAATAAATAGATACCGGGAGCCCATTGAGGAAGGTGACTGCAAAATTTCAAGTGAATTGTGATGATCCAATTCAAATCATAGAAGTTAAAATAACAAAGGAATTACCTTGAGAATCCTTGAGTGGAGAGAGGTACTACACGTATTATGATGCTATTCACTGTCAGTAGAGACAAAAGCTAAAATCCTTACATAAAAATATAAGGAATTCTGTTTCTGAGCTTGAAGAGTCAGAAGTGTAGATCAGAAGCATCATCTCAAAAGATAGAGGAGGCTGAGAATACAGTGCCTAAGCTTAATACCACGAAGATAAAGACATGCAGATAACACTGAAAATCCATGTCTGGAAAGTTATTTAAAATAGAGATTTTGGAGTCTTCAGTATGAATCATTGAAAGGAATCATAATCACATACAATCAAATTTAAGTAAAAGTTCATATTCTGTCCTTAAAAATTCTATCTCATGCACAATTTAATATAAATATAATTTTTAAAATCATGTTACTAGTTTTGTCTCACAATTTACATGCTGACCCAGAAATATTGCTTATACTGAGGTACTGGAATAACCAATTCCACATAACTTCAGTGTGAGGTGACAGAAGTATGTCTAAGCTGGGGTCACTTGCATACCCCTAAGTGTATGTGGACAAATGTAGATGTGAAATACATATATTTTAAAGGCTACCACTTTGTTATCTTTGATGGTTTTGTTGTTAATTGGACAGTCCTACCCAAGGGCAATTTGTAGGTTTATTATGATAACGCAATGTTGATGGGTGGTGCTACATCAATTTTGGGGTGAAGTTCTAGAACCATGTAGGCATCTTATCTCGGTAGTAGGGAATATGGGATTAGATGAAATTACCAGCGAAAATGTGAGTTCCAAACTTTAGTCAATTGTCATCTTTACTTTCAAATCCTTTTCCTGTGGTCCAAATTGTTGATATTTTGAAGTGTGTGGTAGTCATAAAGGGTTGAGATACACTAATTTAAAAATATGGTGTTAGCATATTCATTATAATGCATTTCATGTGGGCACAATAATAACGGGATCACACGTGGAAAGGAGAGAGGAGAGAAAATAGCATTAATGAGAATCACAGTGGGGACTGTATGTTATCCAGAGAATGCAGACAGTAACATGTGAAATGTGGGGGATCTTGATTTTATACAAAAGAGAGGTCACACAACTACATGAGGGCACTGCCATCGGATCTCAGCTTCTCTCTCCTCCTGTGTAAGTGGACAAGCTACCGTGCTGCTTACAAGCACTGTGCAGATTGCAGGAGTTCACACCCCAAAATTTGCTGATTTGACAAATTGACTATTTTTGGTCAAAACCACTTGAAAATAGAAGATGGAAGATAGGCACTCAGAATTCCCATTTTCTTCCTGAAAGCAGGAGATGAAACTCTGATATGAAAGATACCCTCCCTAAATCAGGAGAATAGAAATATTCTTTTCACCAGAGACGGGGAGTCGAGGCCAAGATAATCTATATAAATGAGCCTGTAAAATAATTTCGTATCTTCGTTTAGCCATCCACATACTGTAGCTAGTTTTCCATAGTTGCCCATTTTGGATCAACCTGGTAGGTATATAAACACTTAGGCCTAGCCACTTGTTTGGGTCTTTGGTTTTCTTAGGAAGGCTTTTGAAAAATTGCTAAATAAAATTTGTAAGCTTTTCTTCTCTAAATCAGTTTTATGCTAGTTAGGCTCAGCAAGAAACCCTAAGAGGACAGAGGAAGGAATTTTGCTTCCCCTACGAGACAATGATAACATACACAGATAGCTTGATATGCAAGGAAAATTGGAATATCCATATCTTAGAATAATGATGTGCTAGATTAGGTTGTTGTGACTATGATTAATTTGTTTAATTATACTTTTAGAATTAAATCACAATATATTTTAAGTTGCCTTGAACCATTTTATAAGCACAGTCAATTCTATAATTCAAATCAACTTAGTGGGCTTTCATCTAAATTCCCATGTTAACATGATATATATCATTTCAGGAAGCAAAAGAGCTTTGTAAATGGAAACTGGTATTAGAAAGAGAATTGTCAATCGTATGTCTACTTGGAAAATCTACAAATATATGTTTTAATTAATATAGTTTTCTAGGTTATGTCCTTAATTTCTTGCACTTCCCCTCCCCCCATGAAGTGCTGTCATTTAATCACAGGACAGAGATTTTTAGAAGCGATTATTTCTGCATCTCTCACTGATGGATAATTGGCCCAACAGTCTTATCAGTTGGGTCTTCACTCAGGCAATAGTAATTTTATCAGCAAAAAATAAAGAAAATCAGGTGGAATATGTTTGGCTGTGACATGGCCTACATTGCCCAAATACCGTAGGGAATACTATAAAGAAATACTTTCTCCTATAAGAAGTGCAAACAATATCCGATAGTTACTGTGTTTAATATTTATGAGACTCAGAAGAAAATCTATTTGAGGAGTTAGAAAATCTGATGACTAACTTGATCCTTCAGAAGAAAAAAAAAATGTAACATTCTCAGAATGTTTGTTGTTTTACCTTGGTATTTCTTAACCTCTACGGGCAGGAACATGGATTCCTTTGAGACGGATCAAAGCTATAGATCTACATTCCAGAAAAATGTACACAGCTAAAATCTATATTCAAATAGTTTGAGGGAAATATCAAGATAGCTTGCAGACTTGAATTCTAGATTAATATTTTATTACCGTCTCAAAAATAATTTGTTTTTTCCCTCTGATTCTTTAACGTTGAAAGTATTTATCAAATCTTAGTTTTAAGCATTCAAGACACTACCTTGTACAAGGCAAATTGTGTAATTTTGCAAAGCTCACATTCTGATAAAAGAGACTGACATGGAAATAATTTTAGCACACTGTAAAGAAGTCTGTAAAAGCGGAAAAATGGTTTTTTTTGTGGGCACAGAGAAACGAGAAATTTGTTCCTGTGGAAGATCAAAGAGAAACTTCTGTTCAAGCTGATTTTTGGAGACTGGTTTAAACTGTAGAAGGGGAACAGATTAGGTGAGAGCAGGAATAAAGGCATGGGTTTGTGAAAGGAGAGATTTTGTTTAGGGCGTGGGCTCTTTCACAATATTTTTTTATAAGATATAAATGACACATAATTGTGAAGTGAAAACTTAACTGGATATGTGAAATTCACGTATAATCACACATATCCACACACACATACGCAGACACATAAGGGAATTCTACCACTGAATTATTACAGCCCATTTGAAAACTATGTGTTTTGTTTATATTTTATTGACTCTTCATATAACTGCCTTTAGTAAGTTGTATTTTAATATTATGCCCTGAGTTTTAGTCTGAGTTTATGTCAAAAATGGAGAGGTTAAGTCCACTGTTGTAGAAATACTATTTGTTGTACCAGTATTAACACAGGCATTGTTCACTGCGTTGTTCCATTGTTCCCATTATGAAAAATCACCTGTGAAATTTTACTTATAATTCAAGTCTCTGAATAACTTTTTTGTTTTCTCTTATTGAATATTTGTTTTCTCCTCTCCAAAAGCATACCTAGTGATCATGTTTGAATTTTCATTTGACTGGTTAGGAAACTCAGAGAATATTATTTATATTTTAAATAATTTAGATTCCCTATTTGTGTTGATATTTTACCATCATTTTGTATTATGTACCCTTTCTGTGAGCTGTCGTGATCCTTTGAGGCAGGGGATAGAGTATAATATACTAACTGGTTAAATAAGCCCAGCAAATATTGTGAAAACATGATACAGTCCACGAGTTTCCTGAATATAAATTTTTCTCCATGTCTAGCCTTGTAAATCCCTCACAATCCAATCCTATGTCTATATAATTTAGAGATAACCAGTATTATCTCATGTAAATGTTACGTTTTTAAAAAAGTGTTTGTGATATCTGTCTCCCCAGAGGTGCTTTAGAAAAATGAGATTAATTTTAATATAGATATTTTAGTGGCTTATGATATATTTAGCTTAATATTTTATCTTTTGTATTTCACAAGGTGCAAGTTAAATGTGTACTTTACTACAATTGCTGACGTATCAATTGGTTTGCCTGCAGCCAGTCAACAAAAACCAACCCTGGTTTGGCATCTCGTGTCACTTTGTAAATAAGCTATCGCCAACCCATGGGACAGAAGCAAATACCCTTGTCTCTTCCAGTCAGAATAATAATTGAATAAAAATTACTTTGGGGGTTTAAAAGATTCAGAATGGCAAGGGAAGTGTTCAAATTCTGGTTGATTACACAGAATCAATTGTATGTCATAATGTGTATTGTGTAACCCAGATGACAGAAGTAGAGAAGAACTATCACTTATTGTGGTGCCAGGTCAAAGGAAGAGCACTGAAGAAATGTTACAGAGAACAACAATTTCCCTCTTTTCTTAGTTTCTGGGACTTTCACTACTCACTAAGTTGAGAGATCTACTCATCTCACTATATTTACAACCTTTGGGAGAATTTTTTTTTAATAGTTGAGTACCTGTGATAAATAGACAAACGTCTTGCACAATGTCATTTTTAGAAAATTAAGATTTTCCAAAATTCTCCATAAGTCAATTTTCCCAATCTGTGAGGATTAAAAAACTATTTAATTCATTTTCCTAAACTTAGATATTCCCATATGACAGAGAAATGACTCACAGAATTACCTGACTTGCTGTACTGATGTGATATGTTACTGTGTATAATAATGACCATATAAACAATTGCTAAACCTAGCAAGATCAAATATTACCGTCATTTGTAAGTTAACATTTGTCTTTTGGGAAACCATTCACTGCTTTGTTAAAAGAATGGGGAGCTCTAGGGACCATCTGTCATTTTCCAATTTTACTATGTCCATTTGCTGACATAGAAATACTTTGGAGGGAAAACTCATGATTTTGGATTTGTTCACCAGAAACTAAAACAGATTATTCATTTATTTCTTTTCAGATTTTTTTTTTAATCTTCTTAGTAAAACTGTATTCTCTTAACTTTCTGCCACTGTAAGCCTTTATCTCTTCGGAGATCATTTTCATCATTTTTTGGCTATTATACTAAAATGACTTATGCTAGTGTCCTGTTCTTATTCCTGTTTAGTAACACGCAAACCTTGAGCCGATCCAACTGTTCATCTTTATCATCACTAGTGAGCAAACTACTGAAAAAATAAAAAATAAAAATAAAAACAACACCAACCCAGAGATTCATATTATTATGAATTCTGCAACCTCACCACACTCAAAGGCAGCATTTATCTTGTTCTGTCAATATCCCTCTAGTTATTCTGAACAGAGATGTTCATCAGAAGGAAGCTGCTTCACTCTCACTCACAAAATAAATGCAAAATACTTTCTTCCTTTTTTCAATTGATAGTGGGCGAAACATCCATCATTTTTATAAGGATAGTCATTCTAGGTATGGTTCCAATCTCATAACTTTCTACCCACTTGGATATCTTGCTTTTCTAAAAAACTTCCCTGCATTTCTATACTTTAATTTCTCCCTTACCAATAGTTTTTGCCTCTCAATCTCTAAATTATCATATTAGTTTCAAAATAAGCTCACTTTACTTGACTCCAGATTTCTTTCCAAATGCTTTCCCATTGCATAGAGCCACATGTTTAAAATGAGTCTGTATGCTATGTCCACTTCGGATTTCATTGACAATAAAACTGACTTTGGTCTCTAATAATCCACTCACAGTGTTCTTACAGGAACTCTAACAACCTTCCAATTGCAAGTCAGTAGACACCAGGTTTTATGATAACTGTAATGGCTAATTTTGTGTTATTTGCAATTTCCTATGGAATCTGTACCCTGATAGTTCACAATTCCCTTAATAGCATCAATTATGGTTTTTCAGCTACTATATGCATAATTAAATTACATAGTACTAAAAAGTATTTTTTAATAAAATATAAATGAAGTATGGAGGGGAAACATAGCTCCAGCTTAGTATGTTAGAAGGCTGACTATAAAGTGTATTTTGCACAAAAGAATTGCTGATTACTGCTGGCTTCAAATATACAATGCATTTAGATACAAGCAAAACAGATAGGTAAAAGAAGATGAATAAAAAAAAAAATTCCAAGTAGATGATATCAGGAATGGTGAACTAAGGAATTAATATGAAACCAATGCAATTAATGTTTAAAGATTTTATTCTGGGATTTTTTTCATAGTAAGTTTTATAGAGGTATAATTTACCTACAGTAAAATGGAGAGCTCTATGAGCACTAAAAAATGAATATACTCAACTAAACAAAATCACAATTCAGTTACAGAACATTTTAATCACCTCAGAAGATTTTCTTCATGCCCCATTAAAACCAATCACAAGAAACAGAGGCAATTACTGGGTGACTTTTACTAGCCAAGATTAGTTTTGCCTGCTCTTGAACCTCTGAAAAATAGACTCACATGGTATGGATGATTTTGTGTCTGACTCATCACTCAGCATATTTTTTTCTTTAATAATTCGAACATGTTATTGCAAGTATCAATATATATTTTCCATTTATTTATTTATCAGAATATGCCACTCACCTCTTTATGGATTTCTAGATTCTTTTTAGCTTTTGTTGAGATTATAAATAAAGCTGCTATGAACGTTCTTGTAGAAATCATTTTGTGTATGCATATTTTTGTTTAACTAGGATAAATACCTAAGTGTGAAATGTGTGAGCCATATGCCATATATATGTGCACACACACACACACACACACACACACACATAGTCACTTTATAATTTTATAAGCTCTCCATGCCCACATCCTAACTAATATTTGAAAGTACCAAGTTTTGAAATTTTATTCATTCTAGTAGATGCAAGGTAATATTCCACTCTGATTTTTACTTACATTTTCTTGATGATTAATATTAGTTAGCACCTTAACTTTTTTACAACTTCAAAATATTAGGGTGTACAAGTGTTCTGTAAATGTCTGTTAGGTCCATTTGTTCCAGAATCCCATGTAAGTCTAATGTTTATCTTCTGCCTGAATAATCTGTCTAGATCTGTCGGTAGAATTTGATGTCTCCAGAAATCATGATACTGTCTTTGATTTCTTTCCTTAGATCTAGTAGAATTTGTTTTATGAATGTGGGAGCTCCCGTGTTAGGTATACATATATCCTGGATTATTATATATTCATGTTAAATTGATCCTTTTATCATTACCTGTCTTTTGACAAGTAATGATCCTTAATGATCCTTTTATCATTACAATGCCTGTCTTTCTATACCACTATTGATTAAAACCTAAGTTATCTGACACAAGAATAGCTACTCCTGCTTTCTTTTGGTTTCCATTTGCAAGTAATATTTTTTCCATGCCTCCACCGTGAGTTGTATGAGAATCTTTACAAGTTAAATGAGTTTCTTGAAGATAGCATATATTTGAGCTGCTATTTGTGATCCATTCAGCCAATCTACATGTTTTAATAGGGGCAAAAGATGTGTCCTGTCTTTAGTCTTCTTAAAGAGAATAACTGCCAGCTAAGAATTTTATATCCTAAAAAACTAAGTTTCATAAATGAAGGAGAAATGAAGTCTTTCTCAGATAAGCAAACACTATGGGAAACTGTCATCCCTAGACCTCCCCGCAAGAAATGCTTACAGGTGTTGTACGTATGGAACAGAACAATCAGTGCTCACCAGTGTGAAAACACGTAAACGTTAAAACGGTAACACAAAGAAAATAAAAAAGCAAGTAGATAACAATCAAATGGGGAGCAGAACAGCATTTCAGATATCAGCACATTAACTTTTCATATTGAACATTTTATCTCAATTTGTTGTTTTTAAGAAGTTTACACATTTCTAGAATTAATGTCTTTTTAAGTTTACTTTTTATTGTCCAACAAAAATTGAATACGTTATCTTATTTTGAACTCTACAATTATTTTACATTGAACCATCAGCAACTTGTCAATTATATCGTAAGTGTTCCTACAGATACTAGCTGCATCTTGTGTTTCTGTTCCTGGAAGGTTGTGGTTCTCTGTATCCACGTGTCTGTCTCTTTAGTTTTGGGGGCAACAGTTTCCCCTGTGTCCTCATCTTTGACATAGCTAAGGAGAATTATTGATTTTCAATATGGGCAGCTTTTTCTTTTTGTCAGGTTAGGAGTGATAACTTGAAAACTCTTTGCATATTGAACAAAAAACTGGGAATCTTTTATATTTAAAATTTTATTTTCCAAGTTATTTTTGCTGATATTTAATATAGTATTGACTTATTCATATTAACTTTTTTATCTTGCAATCATATTTTAAGCACTTATTTTTCCTAGTAGTTGCTTTGTACATTCCTGAGTCTTTTCATATAAAATATGAAGAAAGTGTATTTTGCTCTTTCCATTATTTATATCATTTCCCTCTATTTCCTTCCTTCATTATACTAGCTTTGATGTCCAGCACAGGGTAAAAAGTGGAAATAACAAGTATGTTTGCCTTATTTCTGATCTTAGATGGGTACTATTCAAGATTTCACCAATAAGTGCCATGCTATCTGTAAGCTTTTCACGTATTGATTGTGTTAGATTAACAATGTTCTCTCCTACTCCTTACTTCATAGGAATGTGCTTTTTTGTTGCTTCATTTAATGTTTTAATTAAGAGATATATTCATGGTTGTGAATTATTTTTATTCAACTAGTCAGGTGATCATCTGATTTTCTCTTTTATCAGTTAATGTAGTAGATAAAAATGAAGTTGTATGTTACTGAATTTTAAAAAGGTGTAAAAATGTGCTCAATTGGTAGTTATCTAATAGAATTATTTAATACAGTCTAATAAGAGAATAAGCTTTGCATTATTTAATAATTTAAATTCATTTAAAAATTTGTTTTATAGTCTGGATGTGATCCATATTTACACAAAAAGAATGTGTATTGTGCTATTATTGGTGCAGAGTTCTAGAAATGTCAATTAAATCTACTTAATAGTTTTAAAATTATTCTGTCTTTTCTATAATTTTTGTAATTGACAAATAATAATTGTACATATTTATTACATAGTGATGTCATAATACATATAATATGTAGTGATCATATCAGACTAATTAGCATACCCATTATCTTAAATGTATCATCTCTTTACATTGAAAACAGACAGTATCCTCCTTGAATCATTCCTTGAATATATATTCAACATATTATAAAATACTAAAACTAAATATTATTGATAACTATAGTCGTCCTACAATGGCATAGAACTAAAACTTACTCCTCCTGTCTAGCTGTAATTGTGTATCCTTTAATAAATTAGTCCCTATTCTTCCATTCCATCTACTCTTCTCAGCCTCTCATAGCTAACGTTATTTTATCTTTTAATTAGTGGTTTGTCTACATTTTTGGAAATTACTGAGACCTAGGCACTAAAATCTCCAAAAAGCCAATATACAGTTTAGATCTGCATATTTTTGTTTTGTGCAATTTGAAACAAGTGTGCATCAGATTGTGTTTTTCCTGAAGTGATGCATTTACATTATGAAATACTTCTTCTTTATGAGAATACTCCTTTTCTTGCAGTCCTCTTGCCTGATATTAATGTAATCATTCCACTTTCAGATTTTCAGTATTTGCATGAAACTTTATGTAAATTAAGTGCATGCCCTCTAGACACCACATATTTCATATTTGAATCTTACTTTGTAATGTATTCTGACAAGCTTTGCCTTTTAATTGGACATTTTAGTCCCTTTACACATACTATGTGATGAGGTTTAATCTACATCCTTGAATTTTGTTTTCTTTTTCAGTTTTTCTTTTAGACATGAAGTGCATTATTCAATCTAGGTATTCAGTTTCAATTCCTGATGGACTTTCAATTAAATCAAGTCCAATATTTTTACCTTGCTCTACTAACTCGGTGGAATTTATACTTTAAATTCGTACTTTATAGTACTTAAACATAAATCTCTGCTCAGTTCTTAGGTTTATCAACTTTGTTTTCTGAACACAAATTTATGCTCAAATTTTTACCTTATCCTTTTGTGTTTCCTCTCTCTGCCCAATTTACAGATATTCTGGAGGGTCTAGAGTCTCACCTGAGACTCTTATTCCCAGAAACCTGCCACCCTAGAAGTGAATCCTATGTGACAAGGAATAAAAAAATACTGTGAGCAGAGAATTAAAGAAAAAAGAGTTATGTCTTATCAAATAGATAAATCAACAAAAAGATGAAATGACTCAAAGCCATAATCAGAGCCCTGCCCTTAGCTCCCTGTGATGGCAGAGAAGATTTTCAGCAGCAGCATCTTACGTAATGCTTTTTGCATTTTGAATTGTTAGCTGACCCTGATTTCATCACATCACACTTTACCAGCCTAACTTTGTGGTAGAAAATTGGACTTGTGTGACTGACAACTCCATAGGATGGAAGAGGACATTTTCTAAGAAAAAGATAAGTGTCCTGTTACCAGAAGAAGGAATAAGTATTGCATTATAACTTTAAATGGACAAAAAGAGATAAAAATAAAATAAAATATTTAAAAATGACCTAGGCTTTTGTTCTATATATACTATTTAAATATTCTTCTTCTCCTTTCATAGTGAGTCTACGTCTTAGAACTGAGATCTGTTCCTTCTTTAGAGGGAGAAAAGTCATTGACAGCATCTAGTCCAAGTCTAGGAACTCTGGGTGATATCCTTTTCTGTTTGTTTGTTTGTTTGTTTGTTTTTGTCAATTCCAGCCCAGTGAATTTGCAATCGTGTAGTTAGCCACTTTGCTGACCCATGTCCAATTATCAGGGATTACTTCCCTATCCCTTTTTACTCTGGCTGTTCTTAGGTTGTGATATTTATTCTCATTGTTGTCTCCAACTCATTGCCCTTTCATGGACTAATGTTAATTTGGGGATCAGTAGTTGACTTTTCCAACTGCACAAGACACATAATTACTGGGCTTTCAATTATTTGGATTGCTGAATCTAAGCAGATGTCACTTTTCAAACAAAGCTGTATTTTATTTCTTCTTATCTTTTACATGTGAAGCTTGAACAAAAGTTTGACTCTTTCTAGTAAGGATCTCATTGAAAAGGGCATGAAAAGCAAATAATATCAATATCACAACGTTTTTCCTACCCAAAATCCTGTATCACTGGACTCAGACAAACGGGTAGTAGCAAAAGTATGACTGACTGCCAGTAATTGTCTAGGACCTTTGATATTCATAACATAATATCTCAAATCACTACTTAGCATTCTTTATCATATTCTTGATAATTTTTGATCCGTTAACTTCATGGCCTACTTTCGTATTTTTGAGGGTTGTTTTTCCTATTATAAGGTCAGAAAACAAACTCAGAAGAGTTAAACATAAAGAGAAAGGTATTAGCTTCTTGTTAAGCTAGCATTTGTGAGTATGATGTTTTATATTATATTTTAAAAGATAATGCTGTTTGCTGTAGGAAATAAACAAATGATGTATAAATGAGCCAAGGGGACCAAAGGATAGAAATCATTAATCACAGCTAGACAGGAATTTAAAAAATACGTATGAATAGTGCAAAGATCAAACATCTAAAGCATTTACTTCTATCCAGACACTTTTCCTGCAAGAAAGTGTCTTACTGGACTGAACTTACCTATATAAAATGTAAAGAAGTTTTATAAGAAATTGGAGCAAACAATTTAATGAGAAAGGGCAGTTATTCACATATGTGGAAAGAGGTGACTTGTGAATAGAAGGCAGGTTGTTGGGCAATGCCTGTGGAGAATTACAGTGTTGTATCTGATTGTCCTGTTGAAAGCCAAATGTCAGAAATCACCATGGTCAGTAAAGACTTTCTGAATCAATCTACCGATGGTAATTGACTGTGAGTTCTCCTGTGTACTCTCTGTGATATACTAACCTCAGGCCAATCTCAGCTTCCACTAAAACATAATTTAGCATCATTTTTAAACAATATAAAAGACTGTAGCATTTTCAATTTAGCCCAGAGCTACAATTTACAGATGATTAAATAGATTAAGAAGGAAACATGATAGCTTTCTTTTTGAGAGGATTGTAATCTGTTTTGTTAGATTAAAACAAAAACAAAAACACACACACTGTCTCTCACTTTCTCTCTCTTATACACACCCACACCCACCCCCCCACCCCCCGCTTTTTAGGCTAAAGAAAGGAACAATTCTATACAGTGGTGCTTATAGGAGTGTATATAAGTCCTTTTAAGTCTAACAAAATCATCGTATTTTATCCTCCAAGCCACCTTGGGAAAAAAGTAAATATGCATTTCATTCTTAGGAAGATATAATTTCATTCTAAGAGCAGTATTAAGAAAAAGAAAACTAGGAATAAATCTGATTTCAAAATAAAGATTTGATAATGACGTTAAAAAGAATAATACTTATTAAAATTTAGTCCTGTAACCAAACTGACATATATTCTGTTCAGAAATGGTGCTCACCCTTATAGAGGACTGACTGCATTTAAATATACTTAATGCTGATGCAACTTACAAAAATGCAAATCTAAAAATCATACAGAATCAGTGAAAAATGTTACCATCATTTTTCAGAGTTCTGTAATAAAACAAGTAATAAAGTAGGAGTATGAAGAAATGACTTCACAGCATTTATGAGAAACAAAGAATCTGTTGTTATTAAGAACTGCTCAGAAAGATTACTTTAAAACTATAACTTTTGCTGAAAAATGGCTTTGCATAAAAGATTCACGACCTTGACTTGATTAATTCAATATGTTTTATTGCCTTATACTTGGCTTAATTTAAGTTAAATTAGCTGCTAGTAAAAGAAGTTACACCCTCAGGATATCTTCCTTATCATCTAGAAGTCAATTTAGCATCCGTAAAGTTCCTTTATGTATATTTTGTCCTATTTAATCTTTGCTGTTATAATTGCAACATTTGGGTAACATTATGGATTACCATCCATATTTTTGATATTTGTTGTTAAATCATAATAAACATAATAATTTTTAGCAATTATCAGTATTTTTGAAATTATTTTTCTGGTCAGTAATTATTCTGTTTATTTGTCTAAATTAGCTTCATAAAAACATTGGAAATGTCATTATTTAGGTCTGGGAGTGGTGGCTCGCACCTATAACACTAGGACTCTGAGAGGCTGAGGTGGGAGGATTGCTTGGGCTCAGGAGTTTGAGACCAAGCTGAGCAAGAGCAAGACCCTGTCTCAAAATAACTAGCGGGGCATGATGGGTGGCACCTATGGTCTCAGCTACTCAGGAGGCTGAGGCAAGAGGTTCTCTTGGGGCAAGGAGTTTAAGGTTGTTGTGAGCTTAGATGCCATGGCACTCTACCAAGGGCAACAAAATGAGACTCTGTCTCCAAAAATAAAAATTAAAAAATTAAAGTATAATCTCTTACTAGGAGAATATTATGTGAAAGAAGATGACCTTTGAGATAAAAATTGGAGGAAGGGGCAAGAAAAGGGTAGGCGTTTTAGAAGAATTGAAAGTTATCAGCTTACAACAGACTATTAATAATGTGCTGGTTAATTTAGTTGTTACTTTGAACTGGATTAAGAAATATGTAAAGAACTGGTAAAGCGTTATTTCTAGGCATGCCTATAAGAAGGTTTTAGCAGAAATTGCTCTCTTAGCAAAGTGCAGGAGATCTATCATCAGCCTCAGTGGGCACCGTTCAATCGGCTGGGGTCCTAGATACCACACAAAGGTAAAGAAGGGGAGAATTATTATTTCTCTCACCTGGGGCTGAGACATTTCCTCTCCAGCCCTTGTATACCAGAACTCCAGGTTCTCTGGCCTTTGAACTTCAGGACTTACCACCAGCAGGCTCCAAGTTTCTAAGGCTTTACACCCGGGAGTAACAGTTATTTTTAACATCAACTTCCCCGGTTCTATGGCTGTCAGACTAGGTCTGAACCATACTACTGGCAACCCAGCGTACGAGCTTACCACAGAAGACCTGTGTTTAGTCTTCTTGTGGTGAGTCTATGCCTCTCAAATTTTTTTTCTCATCTTTCTATAAATCTATCATCTATCAATAATCAAGCTATTTATATCTATCTATTATCTATTGGTTCTGTGTCAGAGAACCTTGACTAATACACATTCCAAATGTTCAAATACATTGCTCCATTTAATTCTTTCTTTTTTGTATTCATTTATTTCAAAATTGTAAAAGGCTACAGACATTTTTGTTACATGGTTATCTTGTAAAATGCTTAAGTGAGGGCTTTGGTATGCCTGTCACTAGAATAGTGTTTATCGTAGCAATAGATAACTTTTTATCCCTCAATCCCTGTTTCCTTCCTGGTGTCCAATGACCTGTACAGCTTTTTGTTACTGTGTATATATTGTTTCACTCCCACTTATTAGTGAGGACATATGGTGTTTAGTTTTCCATTCCAGAAATATATTACTTAGGAAAATAGTCTCCAATTCTATTCAAGTTGCTGCAAATGACATTATTTCATTCTTCTTATGGCTGAGTAATAAATACTTGATGGCGTGTGCATGGGCATGTGTGTATGTGTGTGTAACAGTAGAACCTCCAAATTTTGCCACCTTCTTATGTTGATGACCTCCTTAAAATGGCTTAATTTTCACAGACCAGACATGCACCACCTGCCTGCAACACAGGAAATCTTGTTCCTTATGTGTACCACATTCAATGTTGATCAGTTTATTACAGGTTCTCTCTTAAGTTGTACACCCATGGGACTATATTTCCTTGAGGAATCCCCATACTGTTTTCCGTAGAGGTTGTACTAATTTGCAGTCCCACCAACAGTGTCTAAGTGTTTCTTTCTCTCTGCAGCCATGTCAGCATCTATTGTGTCTTGATTTTTTAATAGTGGCCATTCTGATGGGGATAAGATGGTATCTCATTGTAGTTTTGATTTGCATTTCCCTGATGTCTAGAGATGTTGAACATTTTTACATATGTTTTTAGACTATTTTTCTGTCTTTGGGGGGAAAATTTCTATTCGTGACTTGCCCACATTTTAATGGGGTTGTTTGTATGTTTCTTGTTGATTTGTTTGAGTTCTTGGTACATTCTGGATATTAGTCCTTTGTCAGAAGTGTAGTTTCTGAATATTTTGTCTCATTCTGAAGGTTTTCTATATACTAAGTTGTTTATTTCCTTGGCTGTGAAGAAGGCTTTAATTTAATTAAGTCTCATTTATTTATTTTTGTTGCTTCTGTATCTGCCTTTGGGGTGTTGGTCATAAACTCTTTGTCTAGGCTGGCTGCTAATGTCTACAAGATTTTTTCCTGTTTTCTTCTAGATTTTTTAGGGTTTAAAACTTTACATTTAAATCTTCTATCTATCTTAAATTAATTTTGTATCTGGTGAAAGATAGAAGTCCTCTTTTATTTTTCCGCATCTGGCTATCCACTTTTCTTAGCACCAGTCATTGAATAGGGCTCCCTTTCCCCAGTATATGTTCTCTGCTTTGTCAAAGATCAGTTCAAAGGAATATGGTTTTATTTCTAGGTTTATATTCTGTCCCTTTGGTTTATGTTTCTACCTTTATATAATTGCATGTTGTTTTACTTACTAAGACCTATAATATAATGTGACGTCAGGTAAGGTGATACCTACTGATTTATTCTTATTAAGATTGCTTTGATAATTTGGGCTCTTTTTTTGGATCTAATTGAAGATTAGGGTTATTTTTTCTAGGTCTGTGAAATAGATGTTGGTATTTTGAAAGGAATTGCATTGAATCTGTAATTTACTTTGGTAAGTATGAACATATATATATATATATATATATATATAATTTTTTTTTTTCTTTCAGTTTTTGGCCAGGGCTGTGTTTAAACTCACCACCTCCGCTATATGGAGCCGGCGCCCGACTCCTTTGAGCCACAGGCACCACCCTAGTATGAACATCTTAATGATGTTGATTCTGTCCGTCTGTGAGCAAGAGATATTTTTCCACTTGTTTGTGTCATCTGTGATTTCTTTCATCCATGTTTTGAAGTTCCCCTAATACAGAATGTTCACCTTTTGGTTAAGTACATACCTGGATGTTTTACTCTCTTCGTAGCTATTGCGAATGGTATGGAGTACTTGATCTGACCTTCTGTTTGATTGTTATTAGTACATAGAAATTCCACTGATTTATGTACATTGATTTTTGTACTCTGAGACTTTGTGAAATTTATTTGTCAATTCTAGGAGTCTTTTGGTGAGTCTTTAGGCTTTTCTAGATGCAAGATTGTATCATCAGCAAATAGAAATAGTTTGAAATCCTCTTTCCCAATTCAATGGCCTTTATTTTCTTCTCTTGTTTGATTTCTCTAGCTAAGACTTCTAACACCACAGTGAATGAAAGTGATGACAGTGAGCACCCTCGTATTGTCCCATTCTTTTAATTTTTACCCATTCAGTTTGCTGCTGGTTGTATGTTTGCTGTTCTTTTCTCTCTCTCTCTCTTACTCTCTTTCTCTTTTGGTAGCAAGAACAGCTACGACCAGAGAAAATAAAGATAATGGGAAATTAAAAATCATCTGTTCCACATAATAGGAAACAAAACGTTGAGTCAAATTAATCTAAAGTGTCTATGATTCTTATTCCACTGACTTGTAAGCATATTGATCTCTCTAGTAAATATCCAAATACATATAAAACATTTTTTGCAGATCTATTACTTGTTATGAACTAATGTATACTAAGCAAATTTGCAAATTCAATGTTGGATGTTTTGACTGCAGGACTGATAAAATCTGCATGAAAAATAAAAATTATACTTCACTCTGAATTTTAAAATCAGAGAAATGTTTTGAAAAGACAGTAAGTTGAAATTTGTGTTCAAGAAATTGAAACACAACATATTTAAACAGGTAACAGCAATATTCATACTGACGTTTTTGAGAAATTGGAATCATTCTAGGTGCTTGATTTATTCCTTGTGCAACACAACAGTCCTGCCAGGAAAAGACAAGTGCTTTTCTTAGGAGGCGCACATAGCCTCTAACCTTATTAGAAAAATTTTTGGCATTGTTTAGGTCATCACAGTGAAGTATGAAATGGAGCTATTTCAAATGAAAACAATCACATTTGATGAAAAGTTTGGGCAATAGCCCCTATGAGATAAAGCAAATGAAACTGTGGTCCTTTGACCTAGAGGAGGAAAGAATGATTTGGGATTTAGTAAGAGACTCGAGTGTACGAAATGGCCCTGCACAATAGATGAGGAGAAGGTTTCCTTGTCCCAGACACAAGAGGAAAAGGGCTCTAATTAGATTATAAATCAGGGAGACAGTCTATCCTATAGCAGTTACAAGATCCTGGAAAGAATTATTTTAAGGGTAAGAGTGGAATCTGCTTCTCTGAATGAGAAGAGTCAATATAAACGGTACTTTGAATAGCTTGGGCTGAGGTATGACTCTGCTGACCTCTCGGTGAACATTTCAGTCCTGTGTCTTGGTAACAGGAATCTTCAGTGCCATAGTTTAAAGACAAATTTAAACTGTATCTCTATGTTTTTGAATGGAAATGGAGACTGTATAGTAAGTTCCAGATCAATTTCTCCTAACTAATAACCACGTTGTTTTAAGACAATGGAATAAACTCACATAAAAGAAAAAAATTCCTCAGTGTCTAGCAAATAATTAAAGGATAAAATGCTAATATCTTATAATAATTTAAAATATAAAATCTTACAATAACTTTAAAAACAAAAGAACCTAAAGCTACTTTGAGTAGTCTCTTACATTCTGGTAGGTATAATGGGAACAATAGCTTACTATGTACAGGAATAAAAATCAACCAAGAAAATGTGCTAAGAATTAATATAGGCATAATAGTTCTTAAAATAATTGGTTCAAAATATATAAAATGGAGAAAAAAATGAGCAATCACAATGTTGAAGTGTTTGTCAGAAACTGTGAATGAGACTACTTAAATAAGATCCTCAAACCAAGTTGTATCTGTATAATAGATAACAAAATTGTAGGTTTTTTAATGAAAAGAGTAGAATATTTACCCCTTCATTATTTCACAGAAATGTGAGGGCCATTAAATACTAGGCATTTTAGCCAAGGTTTTTATTTCCTTCTTTATTGAGGTATAATTGACAAATAAAATAGTATATATTTAGGATGTACAATGACAATATTTTGCTGTAAGTCTGAGGCCAGAGAATTCATTACCTAATAAGTTATTTACTATCTTTCCTCTCTCTCATTTTTTTTACAGTTTCTGGCCAGGGCTAGGTTTGAACCCACCACCTCCAACATATGGGGCTGGTGCCCTACTCCTTTGAACCACAGGTGCCACTCATTATTATTATTATTATTATTATTATTATTTTGGTAAGAACACTTAAGCTGTGCACTCTTAGTAAATTGTAAGTATACAACATGATATTATTAATGATGTTCACATTCCTGTGCATTAGGTCTCCAGAAATTACTCATTTTGTGTAAATAAACCCTTCTACTCCTTGACAAACATCTCCCCACTTTCCATTTTTCTAATCTTGAAAAACCCTGTTCTACTTGCTGATGAATTTGACTATTTTAGATTCAACATATAAGTGTGATCATCCACCTTCTTCTTTCATTGTTCGACTTATTTTATTTAGTATAATGTCTTCTACCTTCTTTCCTGGTGTGGCAAATGTGAGGATATCCTAAGGAGGAATAATATTCCATTTTGTATATATACATGCTCTTTATCGATTTGTCGGTTGAAAAACATTCAGATTACTTGCATATCTTGGCTATAATGCTGCAATGAACATGGAAATGAGATCTCTTAGACATATTAATTTTATTTCCTTTAGATATGTGAACAGAAGTGGTACTACTGGTCATATGATTTTGTCATTTTTCATTTTTTGAGGAACTCCTATATTGTTTTCAAAAATGGCTGTATCAACTTACTTTCCATCAACAGTGTGCAGGGGTTCCCTATATCCACATCGTGATCAAGATTATTTATTATCATTTGCCATTTTTATTGTAATCCTCCTAATAAGTGTAAGGTGAGGTGTTTATGTCCATTTTGGTATTTGTTTACGTTACCCGATGATTAGTGATGTTGAGAACCTTTTTATGTATCCATTGGCCGGCCACTGGTATAACTTCTTTAGAGAAATATATGTTCAGATCCTTTGCCCATTTCTTTTTTTTTTTAATGTTTTTTCATTGAATTGCATAAATTATTTATATAATTGATTTTATTTTGTTAACAAGTATGTGGCTTACAGATATGTTCTCCAAATTCATAATTTTCTTTTTCACTATTTTGATTGTTTCATTTGTTATGTAGAAGTGTTTAGTTTGTGTAATACCATTTGCCTACTTTTTCTGTTGTGGCCTGTGGTTTTGCCATATCAAAAAAATCAATAAGCAGGTTAATATCAAAAAAGATTTTCTCTTATTTCTTTCTTTTAGGAATTTTAAAGTTCTATGATTTTAACTCTTTAATCCATTTTGAGTTGATTTTTGTGTATCTCAATGTGTTTTGGTATCTCAACATGTTGAGATAAGTGTTCGATCTCTTTCTCTGGCATATGAGTGTCTAGTTTTACCATAGTCATTTATTGAAGAGACTCTCCTCATTGTTCATGGTGACTTTGTTGGATCACTTGACAGTTGATACATGGGCTTATTTCTAGGCTCTCTCTGTGTTTTTATACCAGCATCATAGTGTTTTGATTACTGTATTTTTGAAATATATTTTGAATTCAGGGAGTTTGATGCCTCCAGATTTGTTCTTCTTGCTTAAGATTGCTTTGGCTATATAGGGTCTTTATTGTTTCACATGAATTTTAGGATTGCTTTTCCTATTTCTGTAAAGAATGTCATCTAGATTTTGATAGGGATTTCACTAACTCTGTGGCATAATGGAAATTTGAACAATATTGTTTCTCCCAAGGATTGTATTATTGTTCATTCAAAAAAAAAAAAAAAGAGCAGACCCTTGGAGAATAGCCATTTTAGAGCAAAGAACAATTCCATATGGACTTTATCCCATTCAAGGATATACAAACCAACAGAGCAAAGGGGGCATTGGGAGGCAGGGAGAACATGCAGAATAGAGGGCAGAAAAAACAGCTGGAAAAAGCTAAAGAATCCCAGATTCCCGAATGGGATGCCAACCCAGAACAAACTACATCATTTGAAATTTTTATTATCCTGCTAAAACATACTGTTTTTAGAAAAAGGTAACATGATATGTAGGGAAGACATAGGGGATTTAAAACCAGTAGGATGTTTGAATCAGAAGAGAGATGAAAGAGTTGAAGATGTTATAAGTCACAAAAAAACAAGTAACATATCATGATCAAATCTATGTTATAAGCAATGAAATGCATTAGGTGAATATATATAAGCTATCTGGAACAATATTTTAAAAAAGTACTTCCTAAATTGCTAAAGAAAGTGAAAATAAACACAAAACTATTTATATAAAGAATAGAACAATGGGCAGTGCTGGTGGCTCAAAGGAGTAGGGTGCCCGCCCCATATGCCAGAGTGGTGGGTTCAAACCCAGCCCCGGCCAAAAAAAAAAAAAAAAGAGTAGAATAATACAGAACAGAAACTCAAGATGTGGTCTAATGGTCATGATTACAAAAAATATGTAATGGAAATAAAAAAAAATTAAAATAGAAAGGCTCTATCTATATACATAAAAAAAAAAATGATTACAATCTCCAGAAAAAAATCAGAGACAAACTCAATTAAATACATTCTGACTTTGCTTTTTCTATTTCAAAGACCGGAAAAATAATAACATTTTTGAACTTCAAAAAGGAAATCAAATAAACTTAAGAAAACATGGTTTCCTAACCAAAGAACCAAACTGGTGCCAATTTCAGAATTTCTTTTGCAGGAACAAACACAGAAAGACCATGAAACTCTGTTGTCAGCATTTTGAAGAAAAACTATATATATCACAAATTTTACTTGCAACATAAATATCTGTGATGTGTGATAGTGAACAAAAATACATTCTCATATTATAAGGGTTTGGAAAGTATCAAATGTTCCAGGACAAAATCAAAAAATTTAAAGGTACACATTAACCTACTAGGAGAAATAAAAATAAAAATAAAAGCCTTAATATAAAGAATTAATGGTATAAATATGTGAGGAATAAGCAGATAAAAATAAAGACATATGTAAATAATCATCATAGATATTCTTATGAAAATAGAGACTAATATGAAATATAAGTATAGTGAAAATATATATGGTAAATATGTGTGTGCATAAAAAGCTTAACCACAATCTTTCAATCGTAAAATATCCCATTAAAAGAGGAAAGGGAGAGTATTTGAATAGGAATGAAAATAACCTAATGTCTTCTGATCTGATGGGGTGCGATTATTCAAAGTAACTGTCTAGAAATAGGATCTCAGAAGTAACTCATTGTTTCAATAATTAGAAAAATGTATGTTAAAAATGTTTTAAAGAACATAAAATGTAAAGAGTTGGATTGATGTGGTCAGAGTTCTTTGGGAAAATGAAACACGACTGATTGAGGGAAATAATGAGAGATTGAATTTTTTTTGTCTGCCAGACATTAAGGAAGTTGCTGCTTTCATCAACAGAAGTCAGTCACATATATAAAAATCTCGGGTAAGCATGCCAAGAGCACTTAAAAGCAAGTTGGAGGCGCGCTTACTGCCAAAACTGAGGCGTATTTAACATGAAAATGAGTAACATTTCAGTTATAATCTGATTATATTTACTGAGAGAAGAAATAACAATTAAATGAGGAAAGGCAAAACCACTTTACACAAAAATGATAAATGAATAATGAAGTTACTTTGAAATTAATGTTTTAAAATGTTTTATGTTTTAGTTCTATTTTTAATTGACACATAGTAAGTCTACATACTCTCACATCTACAGTGTGATGTTCTGATATATATATACACTATGGAATGGTCAAATTAGGATAATTTGCATATGCATCATTTTGCAAAGGTTCAAAATTCTCCATTCTGGCTATTTTGAAATATACACTATGTTATGGCTGACAGTGTTGCCCAACTGTGTAAGAGCAGACTCAAATTTATTCCTTCTAATAGCAACATAGTACTCATGGGTTGATAAACATTTTAAAATGAACATAGTACTAACTGATTCAGGCAAGAATCATAACTAAATGCTAAAACCATGGGGGAAAAAAGGGTTAAGAATAGAATATTCACACAGTATCACAGAATCATCCCATGATAATAAAAAGGTTCCTTTACTGTGGAGAAATCATGAGGAACATGACCGTAACACAGTTACCCAGCTTATATCACAGGTGAAACAGACTTTGACCTGAAGTTGGACTTCTTAACTCTAGTATGCTGCGCACCGTGGGAAAGAAAAATAAATAGTCAAATCAGTCCAATAATGAGGAAACTACGAAACAAACTCAGATTGATGGAAATTCTGCAAGACAACTTACACACATACAATGTTTCAGTGACACGAGGACAAAAGGCCTGGGGAACTGCTTTTTAAAATGCTTTCTTTAATTTATTAAAGAACACGGAAGAGCCATGACAACTAATTGAATCCTGCATCAAAACAAACAAACCAAAAGCAATAAAGAATGTTATTGGAACAAGCAGAATTTCAATCCGAACTGTAATTTAGCTACCAATATTCTATGGGGAGCTAAATGACATGAGTGTGTGTGTACATGTGTACATGATATGGAAGAGAAAGAATGTACTTAATCTGAACTATTAAGGGGTAAAATATATTGCTTACATGTTAATTCTCATGCACACAAATACAAATTCCTAAATGTGTGTGAATATAAATAAATGTGTGTGTATGTATGAGAGAAAGAGAGGGAGTATACACCTAGATATATAAGGGTGTTCCTTGTGTTGTTCCTGAAATTGTCCTTAGACTTGAAATGCTTTCTTTTTACATATATAGGTGGACATTTATTTGAATGGGATCATATCAGACATCACATGAACTCTGTTCTAAATTGGAGCTAGTTTATTTGGCATCATTTTATTTTTTTTGAGACAGAGCCTCAAGCTGTCACCCTGGGTAGAGTGCTATGGCTTCACTGCTCACAGCAACCTCCAACTCCTGGGCTCAAACAAGTGTCCTGCCTCTGCCTCCCAAGTAGCTGGGACTACAGGTGCCCGCCACAACACCAGGCTATTTTTTGGTTGCAGCCATCATTGTTGTTTGGCGGGTCCGGGCTGGATTCGAACCCGCCACCTTAGGTGTATGTGGCTGGCACCTTAGCTGCTTGAGCCACAGGTGCCGAGCCTGATTTGGCATCTTAATGCTCACATGTGAGAATAATGCAATGAAGTTCAAGTTGGGAGGACATGAGGTAGGGATGGGTCCTTTTCCGCCCACCAGGTGCATTGCATGGGTATACTGCACAATTCCTGGACTTTAAGGAAGCAAACTATGAAATTCTTACAACAGACAGCCTACTATGCAAAAGCAAACTATGAAATTCTCAAAACAGACAGCTTGGAGAGAATTTCTCTGCTTTCAGATATGAAAAAGAATTAGATTCTATACTAAAGTTACAAAGATCATCTCAATTATCTTCAGAGAGCAGAAATTTTGAAATCTTGACATATCATAGTCATTAAATAAAACAACATGGAAGATTGTCCATGTTGAAGAAGTACGTGTGCTATACGCCTGATATGAATATTTCCACGTGTCTCTGTGTATATAACTAAATTGGATGATGTGTCTCACAACACTAGTGGTAGGTATTACTGGAGGGCAACAAATCAATATTTAAAAGTCTTATTTTTGATGATTTTTCTGTTTTCCAAACATTCTACTGTAGATAATTTTATACTAGTCACTGATAATCAAGGAATACAACTTCAAAATATGTGATTTTAAGTGCACATGTTTTTTAATTATTTTCTCCAAAAATTAGTCATGAAACTCTTGCCATTTATAATATTAATATATCCTACTAAGTAATTTATTTGGCATATTACTTGCCATAGCAAAAATGTACTCACAGTTCCTTCCTTAACATCCGATGGCTGTGAGTGCCGCCAACTGCATTGCCTGTGATGAGCCCGCTGTTCAGCCTGCACTTTTGACATTTACATTGTTCATCTTGGAGCACTGTCTAATGTGTTTACACATTTCCAGTAAACGCTTCCACAAGAAGGAATAGATAATGATACTTAATTGAATGCATTCAATTACAAATACCTGAAACCCTGGCAAGTGTGGTACTTACTTACAAGGACTATTCTAGGGGCACACAGGCTCCTCTGAATTACATGTCAATCAATTAGTAAGTTTTGTGTCTTGTCAGTTACTTAACTTCTCAGCACCATGGTTTGCTAAAAAAATTAAATGATAAATTTGATGCAGCAAAGGGTATGCAATAAATCCTTAATAATTGTCAGTACTTTCCCTTTTTAAAACACGTCAATTGCCGACATAGGAGAACTGATGCTCCTTCCATTTTAAAATCCTCAGTATTATTAGAAAAAGAACAAGTTTCACATTCCTCCTCCTAAAGATTTTGAAGTGCCACTCTGAGCAGGACAGCGGATTATTGACTTAGTTATTTAAATATTCAGCATTTAAAAAATTTAGTGAACAGAGGAAATCACTGAGAGTAGGAATTGTGTTTTATTAAAATAAAATCCTTCGTTAGTGAAGAATTATGTTACAAGGAACCCTAATTTAGAGAATCCTCTTTCCTCCCCAACAGTTTAAATTTAGAAAATGTTTGTATAATTGGGTAAAATTTTGGAAAGCATCTTCTTAGGACTGAAAAACAAGACAATTTATATAATAACTTTTTTTTTCTAGAAAATTAGTGTCTAACTTCCCAGACTGTGTAGGCCTAGAATCCTTACCTTAGACTTCTTTCAATGATGCTTTTCCCCTTACATCTGGGGTACAACTTTTGCAAATCCTATTTTCCTTTAAATTTCCTATTCAGAGTTTTCACACATTAACCTAGAGTAGAACTTGGGGGCAATATTCTTCTATAATAATATTAATATCCTACTACTTGTTTGTGTTCCTTTGCTTATTTCTCGTAATTCAGATTTTTTTTTTTTTTGCACTTTTTGGCTGGGGCTGGGTTTGAACCCGCCACCTCCTGCATATGGGGCCAGCGACCTACTCCTTTGAGCCACAGGTGCCACCCTTGATCCAGATATTTTATTCTGTTGTATGAGTGTGTGTCGTAGAACCAGAATGGATATAAAAGTAGAGATATTAATGGAGAAAAGACCCTGTGAAATAATCTTTTGCCACATTAGAAATTTTCTGGAAATTTTAGAAGTGTTGACTCAGCTTTTATGTTTGTCCTGAGTACAAATTTTGGGTTTCAATTGTTCTTTTATTTTGTGACAAACATCATGTTACTTCTTATTTCCCAGAATATTCCTGATTTACAATTTTATAAGTAGAGAATTTTTGCTTCATTCAGAGTTTGGTGATCATCTAGGCTTTTAGGACAGCGACAAAATTCGGATTATAGGTTTTCATTAAAATGCCCAGTAGAAACTTACAACTATTATTTTTAAAATAAAATTTTATTTTAGAATAACTTCACATACAGAGACATTGTGAAGATGATAGAGGTAATCAATATCCTTTATCTGCTTTCCCCTAATTTAATATCTTACCCAATCATGCTATATGTCACAGCTGAAAACCCAGCACCAGTGCATTTGTATTAACTAACCTCCAGACTGAAGTAGGGTTTCACAGATTTTATCACTAAGGCAAATAAAAAATGTTTTTTAATGAGTTTTAAAGATGGAAGGTAAAATTTGTTAAATCTATGATCTAGGCTTTTGTGAGCTAACATGAAAGGTTTAGTGAGTGTTGTCCTTACACTTTTACTGTGAGCCACAGGTTTCTTTTTAATATATTCAAATTCCACATATAACCTTCTTTCTGTATGTAGGTATTATAAGATATTATAATAAAGCTTGGGGCAAAAATTCTAAAGTACACTGTTTTCTTTTCACTTAACTCACTGACCAACTAATGGTGAGATGTCTCATGCCCACTGCCTTCAGTACCTCTGGGATTTGATAACTGTCAAGAGATTTATAAGATTGTCAGTGACCTGATCTCTAGGCGAGTACAAATATACACAAAATTTGAATGTTTTCTTTCTGGCTCTGAATCAGTAAGTGGATTATCCCAAGAAAGGAGAACTTAATTGGCAAATAACAGAAAAAATATAATAGATCATGGCTAACTTCTGCGACATTCAGGGTTGGTGTTTGTATCTAACTTATGTGTGGTCAAGGTAACTAGCTGGTACACATGTAGTCCGTAAAGTACTTTTATATACATAATATTATCAGCCTCTCCCAACACTCACAGTGGCTTATATGGTTGTTTTTCTATTAAAGAGAAGAACCAGAGATCTTGAGTAACTTGTCTAAGCTCCCACAGTGGTTTGACATCAGGTCTTCTCTATCAAAGTCCTTTACTTTCCATCATACTCTGTGGTCTAAGAGAACGCTTATCACTAGGCTTGATCCCCTACCCCATTAGGGGAGAAAAATTAGCCACTTCAGTTTTATAATGCTTCCTGCTGACTAGGGTCAGAATTCATGTGCTTTGGCTTTAATGAAGAGTGTCATATACAGTATTTTCCAAGTCAGTTATCACAAGGTTAATCAGATTTTAAAAGCAGATTTTATCCACTGTAACATTCTACTCAGGAATTTGGTCTCACCAGTCTTCCACTCTGGGAGCTCAGCTTGACTCTGGGTAGTAAGAGCGTTTCTCTAAGGCCTGGAAACTCCAGGTCTACATTAACTACGCAGTTGGCTTAGGAAGTCAAGTTGTTGCTATGAGGCTTCCTGTGCTTGTTCATAGTCTCAGCAGAAAGGCTTCCTGGTCTGTGCCTCTCACCAGTTAAACAAAGCTTTCCTTCACTTACCCCTTCTCTGCCATCCTCGCCCCTGCACCACGTCCTATGTCGGGTTGTTTTTCCCTTTGTCCATTCGATCTGCTGTCCTTTGTGTCTTTTCTGACGGTTCCACCCTCCTGGCTAAGACTTCAGTCTCCTATTTGAAGCTTCTTTTTTGATCAACTTGTTTGATTGTTATCATGCAGTTTCCATCCCTAGCATTGTGCTTTTTCATGGGCATCACCTTGAACGTGGTATATGACCTGGGTGTTCCCGTCTGCCCCCTCGACCTTGCTGTACCTGCATGGCCTGTTTCAGCTCAATCCAACTAGGCTGTAAGGGCCAGATATTAAAAATCTCCTTCTCAAAGTTCACACTTCAATAGTTTCAGCATTATGACTTACTAAATATATTTTTAATAAAAATAAATATGATGGGACATCCAATACAGCTTGTTATTTTCAGAGTGTGAACGTTTCATGGTTCTTGCTATATATCATTTCCCAGAGGGTCCTCACAATTTTCATTGCCTCCAGTAGTACATAAGCGAACTCATTGTACTGCACCCAGACAGGCATCGCAAATTAATTTCTGAACATTTCCTTATGCCAACTGTGTTTCCATCATGACTCAAGTACTTATGGGTGCTGACCCATCTAAAAGGAGATCACGAAATGAAATTGCTTTCTTATTTCTGTGGGATAGGTCCAATCTCTTGCAGTATCTCATTGTTAGAGTTTTTCTTTCTCTAAGCACTTTGGATTATCATTTTTATTGTACTTTCTGTCTGGTTTTGTATTTGGACTTTGCTTTCTATGCATTCTTAGAAAATCCTCAAGTTCTTATGCTGATTTATGTAAAACTATCTTGATTAATTCCTATATTCCTAATGTTGACCTGCAGTTTGGGCCTGGGAAACCACACTCACACTTGTCTTTTGAAGTAAACATATTCCCTTTTGCCCTTTCTTCCTTTTCTTATTCTGACTGATCTTTAGAGAAGCTAATATCTTGGCATTGATTTAACCAACTCCCTTACCTTAGAGCTTTCAGTTAGATGCAGGCAGGGGATGACGCTGACGGACTATCAGAAGAAGGGGGGAAATGAGCACGAAGCGATTATTCTGCAGCTCCCTCCTTGCCAGCTCTGTGACAGCAGCTGCCCTGTCCCCTCACAAGTCGGCCTGCCCTTCGAGGCTTGGAGGTCAGGCATGGAATTCTCCGGTTTAGGTATCAGAGTCCCAAATAGCATCTTCTCCCATTAAAATCTTATTTTGTCTACATTGAACATCTGTTTTCTGTAGGCACCTTTATCAATGATCGTAACTGTGTTGTCAGGACGATTTGCTGGGGCTCCTTCATCAGCACTGCTGCTCCTTGTACTTTTCTGTTATGGCGACGGCTTCCTTTATTAGACTTCATGAACCAACCTCTGCTGCTTTTCTTCTTTTCTCCTTTTTCTTCAACTAACTTTTCTTCTGTAGCTTTCCTACCTCTCTCACACTTCATAGAAGTGAAGAGAATTGGGGTCTTGGGCTGGATTAGCCTTCGACTTTGGAGATTGCTGTGGTTTATTTGATCTTCTGTCTGGGCCACTAAGGCTTTCATCATATCAGCAATAAGCCTATTTCACCTTTTAATCATTTGTATTTTCACTGACATATTACTTTTACTTTCTTTCCACAACTTTTCCTTAGCATTCACAACCTGGGTACTACTTGGCACAAGAAGCCTAGCTTTTGGCTTACCTTGACTTTTACCATGCGTACCTTGCTAAGCTTCACCATTTCTAGCTTTTGATTTGAAGACTGAGATGTCTAACTTCTCCTTTCACCTGAACACTTAGGGATCGATGTAGGGTTACTGATTGACCTAATTTCAGTATTGTTTTGTCTGAGGGAATAGGGAAGCCTGAGAAGAGGAAGGAGAACGTCTGGTCAGTGGAGAAGTCAGACACATGAATTTATTGATTTAACTCCTATGTGGACACAGTTCATGAAGTCCTAAAACAAATCCAAAAGTAACATCAAAGACAGCTGATTACAGATCACCATCACCAGTGTAGGAATGATGAAAAAGTTTGAAATAGTGCGAGAATTGCCAGTGTGTGACATAGAAACCTGACGTGAGCATGTGCTGTTGGAAAAACAACGTGATCGTCTCGTTCAACCAAAAGTCCAGAAACGGTCAGTCTGTGAAAAATGCAAACCAAACCATAATGAAGTGAACTTCAATAAAACAAAGTATTCTTGTTGAAAATATTATTTGTGAGTCTATACTGATATAAATAAATAACACAATAAGTTAGGGAGATGATACAAGTCTCCTTTGCAAAATAATTTTAGACAATTTATGTAAATAATTTCCCTCCTTAAGGATCGACTTCCAGTAATGACTTTCTTCTAAAGGGTAGAGGGTGGGATGTGAAAGGTGTGGGGAGTATTTACAGGGTGAAACCTGAAAAATGGTACCTCAGCTGATCAATCTAGGTCTATATCAACAGTGATGAGTCATGTTGACAGCACATACTTGGAGTGCTTATAATGAAATTACACTTTATCTCTATATTTTGCCTTCCCTAAACCCAGGACCCCAGTCTAATCATCTGAGAAACCTTGGACACGTTCCAGTGGAGGAGCATCCTACAAAACACGGGCCAGCAGCCCCCCAAACTGTCAAGGTCAAAACCACACAAATCTGAGGAACTGCTCTGTCCAAGGAGACGTGATGAGTAAATGTGATATGACATCCTGGGTGAGATCCTAGAAGAGAAGATGGAAGTTAGCATAGACCTCAGTTAGACTTTAGTTAATAGTGTAACCTTGTTGGTTCTTAAGTTATAATAAACACACCATAATGTGTGAATACATGGACTAGGGGAAACTGGGCTATTGTTTCATGGGTTCCGTGTTTATGGGAACTCTCTATACTATCTTTGCAGCTTTTCAGTGCATGTAAAACTAAAATTATTAAAAATTATACTAGATATTTGTTCACATTCATAAATAATATTTGGGATAAAGAAAAGAATTTTTAAGTATGGCACCTCTAAATATTTGGGACATTTCATTGATGAAGATATATATATATATATATATATGAAATTATGTGAGCTTCTAGCTTTTAACAATAATTGTGAAATTATATGAACATCAAAATATTAACAGTAGTTGTGAATTGTGAAAAAAATGGTACATTGAAAAATTTCTAATCTCATAAAATGAACATAAATTTTCTGTATAATCAGTAAACAACACACATAAAGTCTCAATGAGGAAGAGGATAAACAATGCATCTCTCAAAATCAGCCTTCTCCTGAGAATTACTTTGTTTCTAGCAATATCACAGTACTTGTTTAGATTAACTGTGGACTCCTCCTGCCCTCAGCTGATCCAGCTCTATTGCTACATTCTGTTATCCCTAGGGATAACCTTCTATTTCACAGACATTTCAATTATACACTAGCTCTCATAATTTCTCTGAAGACATTCAGAGGGTGACAAAAAATGTATTCACATTTTAAGAAAGAGAAAACTGAATTAAAATTGTAATACTCAAGTCACGTTTGACTTCTCCTATTGCAAGAGATATAAGATGCAATATACAAGATCAATATTCTTGGTATACATTGAGTATTACAACTACAATACAGTTTTTTTCTTTTCTTAAAATGTATATTTTGCAACTTTGTAATTTTTCTAGGAACACTATACAGTTTTCTACCATTTCTTCTAGGCTTTCTAAGGCACACAGACCTTTTCTTTCCTACCCAGACCAGCACTCATATGGATATATTTAAGCACACACATTTACACACACACGCACATTCTTACACACATTTTTCCTGTTCTTCAAACAGTGCTAGAAAATTGCAATGGCTTTTTAAAATTTTTGTAATATCATTCAATGAGAAGATACCTAATATGAGAGAATTTTTGTTGATTCTTACACATAGACATGAAACCTGTCTAACAAGTGAATGGTTAACAGCAGCCAGGTAAAAGGCTACATACCTCCCCAAAACTGTAGGTCAAGACCTGGTAATTCCAGATGCAGTAACTGGAGTAACTCATCTTGGCAAAAGACATTTTACTGGTTAAAACTTAATTCTCAGTTATGCAGCAAGTCGTTTTTGCTGATTTATCCATTTCTCTATTTTTCTGACATATATTATATTTCATTCCTTTTCCATGTTATTTGACAGGATCTTACTTCTAAAGCATGCTTTTAAAAATTAAAGCTGCTCTATTCCAAATAAATCTTTAATAATCACATTATTTTAGACTCGTAGTTTATGTCTGAAACATTGAAAATCTGATCAGTTTCCCAAGGCAGAGTCATTAAATGTCAATTTATCTCATTTAAAATTGTCAATAGATGGGAAATATTATCTTTGTAAGCATCAACACCATTCTAAATATTTAATACTTCTTAACAATTATCCATAGGCATCTGTAAGAATGTTATCCATAAAAGTCAGACTAAAACTGAGAAGGACGCTAGGGATTCATGGAAAAATTATCATCCTCTTTTAGCTGTCATGAATCACGTGCTTACTATATGCTGAGCTCTGTGCTTGGCATTCTCTCTGCATCATCTCACCCTGTAAGTAGTAATTCCGGTTCACAAGGAAGGGAACCATGGAAGCTGCTCAAGCTATACACAGAGCAAATGGAAGAGGAAGGATGTGGACCGAGGCACTTCTTTTTTACTCACTTCATTGGAGTACAGTGGACATTTTGCTAAAAAACTGCATATATTCAAAGTATAAAACTTGATGAATTTGGCAAAACTATATACCTATGAAACCATCACCACAATGTATGCCATTAGCATAGCCATGACCTCAAGAAGATTTTTAGCTACCCTATTTTTAAAATATGTTTAAAATGAGAACAGTTAACTTAAAATGAGAACAGTTAACTTACCATCTACCCTCTTACCAAATTTTTAAGTACCTAATACATATACAGCATTGTTAACTCTAGGCACTAGGCTGTAGGGTAGATCTCATGTTGTTCATTTCTTGTAACAGACTTTGTGCTCTTTTACCAGTATCTTCCCATTTCCCTTCAGCTCTTGGTAATCTCCATTCTGTTATCTGTTTCTACTAGCTCTGCTCTTCTAGATCCCTCTATAAGTAGGATGATGCAGAATTTGTCCTTCTATGCCTGACTCATTTCATAGCAGAATTTACTTGGGGTTCACCCATGTCACACAGGGCAGGACTTCCTTTACTCTTAATTTATATATATTCCCTGAAATGGACTCAGATAAGAAGCAGAGCAACAGAGTAGGTGGCCACTATACAGAGAGATAAAGGGAGAGGAAAGAAATAATCAGTAACCCATGACTCAGGATGGCTGAGAATCTTTGCGTGTGAGTAAATGCTGCTTCTTCATTTTTCCCTGGTAGTGGAGCCTGTTTCTGTCCATCTCAGGAAGAGTTGCTGTGGTGTCTACTACTATAATGTATGAAGATCAGACCACCAGAAGCTATTCCAAATTTATAGAGCACAAACATACAGGATGACTAAGAAAGTCAGTTCATTAAAAAAAAAAATACTGGCTGCTCAAACTAATTCAATAATTAAATGTTCATATCACCTCCCACCCAGAGCATAGGTGGTAGGCGTTTTTAAAAAGCAAATCTAAGTCCAAGTTTAAAACAACTATGACAACTCATTGTGCAAATGAATGAAGGAGAAAGCACTAGTTATTATTAATAGATTCATTAAAACATTTGATTTAATTCAACATAAATTCATAATTAAAACTTTTAATAACATGTAATAGGCATCAGCTGTAAATGGCATTAGTCAGAGTCTTTAGAAACATCACCATATACAGACAGATAGACACACACACACATACACACAAAGAGACAAAAAAAGATTTATTTTAAAGATTTAGCTCACACATTGTGAAGACTGGCAAATATGACCTTGAATTTAAGTTATAGTTTTTAAGTTCAAATTTTACAAGGCAGTAGGTTGAGAACTCAAATAGGGTTTCTATGCTGTAGTTTGGAGGAGAATTTCTACTTGGTGAATCTTAAATCTTTCCTCTTGACATCATCAATTGATTGGGTATGGCTAACTCATATTATGAAGGATAATTTTTTTTAACTCAAAGTCTGATTTGAATATCAAATACATTTAAAAATGCATTCACAGGAACACCTAGACATGTATTTGACTAAACCACGGAGCACTGTAGCCTAGTTAAGTTGACCCATAACATTTTAACATCAGGGAAAAATTTTAAATATATCATCTACAAAAATATAATTCAACAAAAATGTAACTCTTCAGTTTTCTATATTCAAAAACCATTTCCTCTCCTCCATACAGTCTAAAGAACTTGGTAGGAGGATCATTTCAGAGGTTATCAGAAGGAATCTTGTCCTACTTTCCCTCACTGATAGGGAGATGCATGGTTACCCTAATCATTCTTGGTGCACATCATAGACACAAGACTTCATCATTAGCTTGTTTTTCTTCTGATTTTCATCTGCTGTCCCAAAACATGCCTCCACAAGGAGGCTGGGTACATTAGCAAAGAGCATGGGTCTGCTATGAGCACATCAAAGTTAATGTGACCAGTAAATGTCAAATTATTATAGTTATTAGAGGCTGCAGCTGGGGAATAAATATTGGTGGAGAATTTATATACTTCCTCTTCAACCTAATTACTGGTCTGGATAAGAGAGTAAAAGGAAGTTTTATGCCATTTTCTGTCAAACAAGCAGAACTTTTATAAGGTCAGAGTAACACCTATTATTTTTTAGGCATTATAATAAGTCCCCTGTAGAAAAAATTACTCTGAGGTAGGTACAAGATTATAATGTTAGATTCAGGAGTGCAATCCCCTATGAATTGAGGAGGGAGGAGAAGGAAGGACATCTGGGGCTCTAGACCCAGAGGCTGCCCATTGTTGGACTGTCACACACCAAGGGAGTGCTGCCCGTGTTTCAGCAAATAACACACTGACTTCACAGCACAGCTGAAATATATCTGGGGGTATTCATAAAAGATTTACTGCTTAGAAACTATCTGTTCTTTGTCGATTTCTGCTTTGAGTGTTCCAAATGTTGTATGGTGTCACTATGACCAAAATATTTTACACTCATACAAATGACATCATTTCTATTAAAATAGTTTTAAAATACACTTCTAAAGGAGGAAATGCTGATACCTGCTACCACATAGATGACCTTGAACACAATGGGCCAAGTGAAATAAGCCAGTTGCATAAGGACAACTGTTGTATGATTTCACTTAGATGAGGCATCTAGAGTAGTCGAGTTTATAGGGACAGTAGAATGGTGTTTGCCCAGGGTGGGAGGAAACAGGAATAGACACTGTTTAGTGGGACCAGACTCTGAGTTTGGGAATGTTACAGAATTATGAACATGGGTGGCAGTGATGTTAATATACTTAATATGGCAGAATGAAAGTGTTTACAATGGTAAACTTTGCTATGTATTTTTCACCACAATTAAAGAAAGTACATTACCACACAAAAACATTCAGTTACCACATAGCAATATGCTGTATGTTATGAACTCCAGTTAGGTGTTAGCATTGTCCCCTTTGGGGACACAAGCTGATGCTTTCTTTTTCCCAACCTCACTGATCATCTGGGTGTACAGGACGTCATCCTCTGCCTCAGGGAAACCCATTAGTGGTCAGAGCCTCTGGTAAAGTGAAAGGGTCCCATTAACAGTAGACGATATTCCAGACATGGCTGAACACCACTCTTAGCTGACTGCAGCAGAGAAAAAGCTACCCAGATCCTCAGAATGGGCAATTTTCTGCAACTGTCCACTCCCCCCAGTGGGAAATGATAGTGCCCCGTTTTCCATGCGGCTTTATGACAAAGCATTTACGTGTCTTTCTTCTCCTTCTCTTGGTCTCCCAGGGGTTCTTCTGACTTCAAGATTGCAACTGTCTCTTCTTAATACCCCTCTCCCCGCTTGGAGGAACTGCACGTGGGCCATAATAAAGGAACCATTGTCACGACCACATGTTAATGGAGAGTTGTTGATGGTCAGTACTCAAAAATATACACAAATTTGAAGAAACCCACAAACCTAAAGATGAACATGTGCTATACATGCTAAAGATGAAGTATTCCTATAAATATAAAAGATGAAGCAGATGGGAATCAACAGAGCTGAAATAGTCCCTGGTCTACCAGCTCAAGTGAGCAAAATAAGCATGGTATTCATGATAGATCATTAAAGAATCTTGTGGAAAGTCAGTGTATTTATAAATTGCAAACATCATTTCCAAACTTTGCTGGAACTATCAATTCACTAAAATTCTACATTTTTGTAATGTTTGACTTTTTGTTTATTTTATTTTTCACTTGCCTAATGAATATTTCTTTCAATAACCAAGAGATTTCTTTTTGGGAACTAATTTTTATTCAAGAAGAAAGAAATGATCGATGAATGTAAATCATTAATTCTTGGACCTCGTCACGCTTATTCTGTGTACATTGTGTCTTTTCCCTGACACATTTGTTCCATTTGTTCCACCTTACTTCATCATTTTCTCTAAGTTCCACACACAACTCTCCAATTACTTACTTCACATATTAAAGTTTTATACTTTAGCAAAATTTTTCCATTCAGTTACATCCTATATAGTATTTCAGTGCCTATCTCATGGCAAGAATTGCTATAATAAGGAGAACCATACATAGCTAAAAGGCTTCATTTGTTCTCAAATAATTCCCAGTAAAGAGGACAATGTCATTTTTCGTTATTTATCCAACATGTATTTATTGAGCATCTACTTTGTCTGAGGCACTATTTTAGAATATGGGGTGGCAAAATTTATGACTTTATGGAACCTAAAATTACTAGGAACAGAGAGAAAGATAAAAATGGATTGGTAAGAACATTATAAGCTGGTGATAAATTCTATGAAGAAAACTATTTATCAGCAAAAATAATGAGTTGATGGATGAAATGGAATAAATTAAAAGTGATGAATTTTTTGTTCTCTAATTCAATTTTTGCTTACTGAAATCTAACGCATGAGGACCTTCCAACTTTGATTTATAAATTGAGTACTTCTTTTTGTACAGATTACATCCTTAATTGAACATTTCAAAGAAAGTTTCCTTATACTTTTTGTAAACATGATTATATATGCATGTAAAATCCAAAATAACTAATTAATTAGTCTGATTTACATTTAAAGAAAAAGTCAGTAAAAGAACAAATTGTATATGTATAAATTTGTTTTACTAAGTTTTATGAATCCTGTTTCATCATTCAATCCTCATATCACATTGGAGGTGGAAATAGGATCACAGTGACAGTTGCAGTAAGAGTCATAATAAATACCCAGCTTCATATAAGTATATATCTATTTGAGAATAAAAACTATTTAAACCCACACAGATTGCTTGCTATATTAATGGTACAAGGAAATTTTTTGCCCAGGATGATAAAAGATGAAAAGAACAGCATTGTTGGGTGTCACCTGTGGCTCAGTGAGTAGGGTGCCGGCCCCATATACCGAGGGTGGCAGGTTCAAACCCAGCCCCAGCCAAACTGCAACAAAAAATAGCCAGGCACTGTGGTGCGCACCTCTAGTCCCAGCTACTTGGGAGCCTGAGGCAGGAGAATTGCCTAAGTCCAGGAGTTGGAGGTTGCTGTGAGCTGGGACTCCATAGCACTCTGCCAAGGGCAATAAAGTAAGACTCTGTCTCTGAAAAAAAAAAAAAAAAAAAAAGAAGAAGAAGAAGAACAGCATTGTTCTTTCCAGGTTCCTATTGAACCTTGTTTGAATAATATCAAATTGATGGGATTGAGCAACTCTCCACTCTCTAAGACTACTCAATCCTTACCTCCACTTATTCTGGAATAAAAATAGAAATTAGTCAGACAGGTGGAAAAGCTGTATCAGCAGTTATAGATAGTGAAAATATTAGTAACCATGAAAGTACAGCAACAGAAATTCATACACACACACACACCCTAACCTAGAGTTCAAGGTGGTTAGTTAGGAGTGACAAAAGAATAGAATGGATGGAGCTAATGAGGTCATTGTCTCACAAATAAAGATTGGTTTTATTTTGTTGAAAGCAGTAGAGATCAAGTGGAGGACTTTGCTATCGGCTATGTAAAAAGTGGTTTGTTAACTTGGTTGAAGAAGGAAAGAGACTGAAAGAACAGATAATAGTTAAGAACAAAAATACTTCAGGAATCAGGAATCCAGGCCAGAAAGGACAAAGTGTGTACTTAGACTTCCTGAAAATCCAGAATATACATCTGAGCAATAATTAAGTGATTTTAGGTCAAGTTGAATGTTTAGCATGAGGAAAAAAGAGGTCTATTTTATTGTAACATTTCTAATTCCAGAACTGTCTTTTTTTTTTATTGTAGCTGCCATAGCCAATACTGGAAGCAAGAAGACAAACTGATTTTATGATGGAATAGCTTAGATTTTGACATGTTATCTTTCAACTGCCTGTGGAGCATTGAGTTACTGATACCAAATAGCAGGACTATAGTTTGAGAGAGGAATTTCTACCTAAGTAGAATAGAAAACAGTGTATAGATTATTTAAAGTCATGGATTTGAATATATTCCTCTGGGGAACACGTAAAATCAGAAGAGAAGATTAACCCAGGACTCAGGATGATGGGAAGATAGAAGAAGAGGGAACATGCAGAAAGCAGGAAAGATTAAATCGTCTCAAAACTATATAAAGTCTTTAATTGATAATGTTCTTAGATCTAGTAACATTATTAAGAGAACATTTTTGAAAATGGCTGTGGTATAAGTTGATTCTGGGTAGTCTCTACATAAAAGATAATGAAGACACAAGTTGAACCATAAGTTCTGTATTAGATGTTTCATCTTCTTGGACTTTCTTTTATTTTAGCCTTGCTCAGTCTTTAATTTTCTGTCTTCTCAGTTTCTCTAGAGCATGATGAATTTATTCTTTATATCCCATTACATAGCTTGCTTCCCTAGTAATCTTCTTGATGTTCTCAAAAGCATCTCTTAGGGGCTGGGTCCACAACATGTAGGCAGTTTGGTGTGCCTGGATCTGGGGCTCTGGTTAACTCAGAAATACCCAAGCGGTGCTTGCTGTTGGCCAGCCCTAAACGTAAAAACTGGTCAACAAAAATTATAACTTTTTACAACAGCAGCACTAGTATAAATTACGTGTGTATAATTTCTGCTTCAAAATCCAATGTAGACAGGATAAAAAAGACCCAAGCTTCTATTAATATTTAGAAAAAGAATAAAGTAACTCCCTAGGGATTAAAAGCAGGCAGAAATCTTAACTCAAACATAATAGAAAATCCTCAGACAGAGTGATTCATTTTAATCTTTGTGTACAGGCTTTTCAACATTATTGGGCTCTGGTTTTTATTTTGTTTTATTTCGTTTCTTTGTATTCCCTTGAGTTTTCACTTTTATCCTCCGTATCTCTAATTTTGTTTGTTCCATGGTTTATTTTCATTTCTTAATCCCTTAAATACATCTTCTTATCTCACCTACTTGCACTTTAATTCTGTCCTTTAAAAAAAATTTTTTTTTGGCCTATTCAATTCTTATAGCTGTCTGTCACTAAGAAAATGCAACTTAGTTAGAACTTTAATCTGTATCTTTTAATAGTTCAATACGGGTACATTTTTACCCTTTGAGCCTGTAGCATGAAGGTCCTTTTCATTAGTCTGATTTTTTTCACTAGTGCTATAATGTTGTCATTTTTTCTGTATTTATTTTCAAATGAAACAGTCAGATAGGCAGATGTGCATATTGTCCTTGGTTCCTTTCGGAGTTCATGTGTTAAAATGTTAGCCTTCTTTTATATCTTTTCATCAGATTAGTAGCTAGAGAACAGGTTAGTTCCAAACCAACTATGATTTCTAGACCAGAACAGCTTCTCCTCCGCCACCATTTCTGTCTCTTTGAAACTCTAAATAATAGAACTGATTAAAATCTGTAATTATGTGGCCAGACATGGAGGTTCGTGACTGTATTCCTAACTCTGGGAGGAATGCACCGGAGTATACCCACGGGGGGATTGCTTGAGCTCAGGAGTTTGAAACCAGCCTGTGCAAGAATGAGACCCCATCTCAACTAAAAATAGAAAAACTAGAGGGGAGTGGTGGTGTACGCCTGTAGTCCCAGCCACTTGGGAGGCTGAGGCAAGAGGATCTCTTGAACCCAAGAATTTGTGGTTGCTGTGAACTATGATGATGCCAGGACAGTCTACCAGGACGATGGAGTGAGAATCTGTCTCAAAGAAAAAAAAAGAAAGAAAGAAATCTGCAATTCCCCAAATTTCCTGCTCCGATCCTATTCCTGATTCTGCTCTCAGAAACAGCAGTGGAAACCGCAATTTCTAGACATGTTTGTTAGTCTCTGTTTTTTGTTAATTTTTAAAGGCAGGAGGGCTACTGTTAAACCACACCATCAATAGTGCCTGTAGCAGGTGACTACATATAAAGGTAGCAAGGTCACAATCCCAAACCAAAATTAACTACTAGTTATATTTACCTATGCAAGGATAAAAGGCAGGATTCTCTTATAATTAGATTGTAAATGAGGAAGGTTATGTGGCATGAGGCTGTTTCTCTATTATCTTGTAGCTGGATCCTGGAAACCATACTGAGGTTATATGCCCAGTTGAACTTAGTCTCTGGGGCCATAAAGAAAAGAAGATGGGGTGGGAAGCGTATAACCCTCTGTGTTTCATTCTGAGCTGAAAAGGAAGCAGGCAACCTTGTTTCTGCTTTTCAGGGACACTGGCTCACCTAGTTGTAAAAAGGATCTCCTGGATGAAAGAGGGCTCAGTCATAACACATGGGTCCATAGAACAGAAACATTCACACCAATAACTATGCCCCACAACACACACACACACAACATTATTTGAGAAGGGAGTTCTTATGAAAACTTGAAGAAGAGTTGTGTTGGGCTCAAGACGAAAGGACTCCTGGAGGTTATACTTCCTTCCTCTTCTCCAATTGTCTTATTTGATTCTTTATGTAAATATAATACTGTGTACAAAAAAAAAAAAAATCTTAGCACTCCACAAGGAATTCTTTCTTCTTCTGTAAAAAAAGAAATGTTGTGTTTTCTAGAGTTTAAGGGAAAGAAGATATGATAAAATTTCACTGTTCTTTTTTTTTCCCAGAAAAAGCTGTTTGAGAATGAGGAGTGTAATACACCGGGGGGCAACTTTGGAAATGCTTTCCTAAGCTTGGTAGCAAAAATCATATAGGGAGGATTCTTTTTTTCAAAACTTCCAATGTTCTTTTAATAAGTTGTCACAAGTCTTACATTTTAACAGTGGTATGTCTTTCCTTTTTTATTGAAATGTTGTTATTTTCTTGGAAAATTGGAAAAGGGCACATTATACGATGTTAATCAAATGCTTTGTTAAGCCAGCGAATTATTTATTCTTATAGAGCAAAAGAGGTGCACTGAATCTCCTCACAAAGAAGAAAGTAATGCATTTATTTATTTATTTATTTATTTTGCAGGTTTTGGCCAGGACTGTGTTTGAATCGGCCACCTTTGGCATCTGGGGCCGGCTCCCTATGCCTTTGAGCTACAGGCATCACCCAGAAAGTAATGCATTTCTTTTTGCTACAAGTAGAATTTCTAATAAATTAGCTTTAAAAATCTTATTCTAGACATTCACCAACCGAATGGAACATCCACAGTTTATCAAAGGCCCAGACGTGCACATGCCTATGTTGTGTGTGCACATCAGTGTGTACATTGGTGTAGGAATGAAACGTTTGTGTCAACAAAAGGAACACAGAAGCGTTTGTACCAGTGTTTTACCATCGTTTTTGTAGTACGGAAAAAAATATCCACTGATAAAGTGGAATAAACTATGTACCCTATGAACTTAAATGTATTTCTTTCATTATAACAAAACCTGGACCATAGAAAGAAATCAGTAAATACTTGCTAAATGACAAATTAGAGATTTGCATATTAAAATCTCTTTCTATAGTAGACACCATATTAACATTAAAAAAGGGGGTGGGGGAAGGGAAGAGCAGAGAGAGGAAAGGAGGGGAGGGAGGGGGTGAGTCGTGGTGTGTGACACACCTTTTGGGAGCAGGACACAATTATAAGAGGGACTTTACCTAACAAATGCAATCAATGTAACCTGGTTCTTTGTGCCCTCAATGGATTCCCAACAATTAAAGAAAGGAAAAAAAAGAAAGAAAAGGAAAAAAAGAAAGAGATAGTACTAGCAGGAAAAGAGAATCTGAATTTATTTATTTTTATTGTGGTTGGTTTCTTAAGAACATGCCGACATAGAATGTCGGAAAGCAATTAGCAGCTGAAGTAATGTGCTATGTGGGTGTGTCACAAACACGTGTTCACTTAACAAAGAAAGACACTATTCAGACGGTCACAAGAGTTTCTGTGTACTTCTTCTCCCCTCTCTCTCCCAGTCTGTAGTCGCAGGCAAAAAAAGGTATTGAGTGAAATTAGAAAGACTATTAATAGAACAGCGTTTAAAATAAGAAGGATAAAAAATAAAATCATAGGCTGTGACCCAGAACAGTGTTGTAATTAAATTTGCTGGGGCAGAAAATGTACTTTGGGGATTAATACCACCTTTTGGCAATTTAATGTCTTTTGGTGTAATACAAATCCATATTCTATTTCCATCTGTTATATATATCTATAACACATTTATTCCAAGTAACTTCTTAATAAAGAAAACAATGTGAGACTGAGGTTGTGTCTAAAGACAGATTTCTCCTCAAAATTATGATAGCTCTATTTTCTCCTTAAAACTTTTAGAAAGCCAAAGCAAAATTAATTTAGTAATAATATGAAAAGAATAAAACTTTGTCCATCGCTAATAACTGCATTTAATGCCTATGGAAAAATATTGACATACATGTTATGGGAAACAATTCATTCTCCTTGTTCTTGACTTCACGTTGTGCCATCACCATTTCTGCAAAACGGAGGGAAGAGTGATTTCTCTGACTGGAACATTCTATATCCTTTTCCCTATTTGAATAGTATCTTATTAACTAGAACTTTAAATGGTAAACTACTACTAACAAAAATGAATCTAGCAAGAAAAATCTTAGTTCTAAAAATGATCTACATTATTTAAATTTTTTTGCACTCCATTTAGTAATTGAAAGTTTGAAGAGTTCACTAGTGATTGCTCTAGGGAAGACCATTTTTTTTTTTCCCAACTGGGCAATCATAGATACAGAAATTTAGGTGAAACAGCCTGAAATTAACAGAATTGCTTGTATTATCTGATTCTTTGTTTGTGTATGTATAACCTTTAATCATAAGTATTAATTATTCAAATATATGAAATACTTTTCACAGATAATTAGACTAATACATTATTTAACTTTTATTTATTGCTCTTATAGATGAAACTTTCCTAATTAGACTATAATTATTCCTATACTTTTAATATTATTGAATACTTATAAAATTCATTGGGCATTACATATTTCATTCTTCAAAGATAAAGAATGCTATCTTAGTAATTACATGGATAATTGATTTAATGGATTTTTACACTAACAAAATTACAGAACTTTAATGGATTTTTACACTAACAAAATTACTTTTTCTGCCCTTAACATCTTTAAAAATCATGCACAAAAAGCCCCAGAAAGTAGCACCCCAATCTGAAAAACCTGCAACAATTCTTTGATAGCAATGACAGTAAATTCTTGAGTGTTTACTGTGTAGCAGGCACTATTTTTCTTTCTTTTTATTAAATCATAGCTGTATACCTTAATGCAATCATGGGGTACAATGTGTGCTAGTTTTACACACAATCTGAAACGCTTTCATCAAACTGGTTAACACAGCCTTCACGGTATTTTCTTAGTTATTGTGTTAAGACATTTATATTTCACACCTAGTAAACTTCACACGGACCCTTCTAAGATGCACTGCAAGTGTGGTACTATTTTATTGAAATTAAGGTAAACAACTCATACTTCCCCTTTGATCAAATGTGTTCCCCACATTGCACATGAGGAAATTCAACACTGAAAAATTACATAATTTGCCTAAGTTCTTACATTTTGTAAGCAGCAAAGTCAAGATTCATGTCCAAATCATAAGACTTGCCAATCCACTTTATTAAGCATCATGCTATATACGTATAATACATGGCTTAAAAAATATATATCACCATAAGAATGAGTAGTAACAAAACTTCTTAAGAAGAGAAATTCTAGACTCAAATTAAAATTTTCCCAACAAAACAGGAGTTTAGTCTAATAAGCATTGCCTATGATTTGGGGATGGGAAGCAATTTCGAATTTGGTATCTCACATGAGACTTAAGTCTTACAATAATTATTTGTACTAAATTAATAAAACTAATAACAGAATTTGAACCCAGCTCTCACTAGAGTCATAGAGCATCTTCTCTCTGTTATATTACTTTTTTTAGTAAACAGCAAAGAAAGGGCCAAAAATTGAAGTTTTTTTTTTGGTATGTTTCAAAAATATCCTAAATGCTCAAAGGATAAACCAAGAAAAGTCATTGTGAATGAAGGATTCAATGTGTAGTACCATACTTTTTTCTTACACAGATTTTATTTAATAAAATCAAATAGTATTAGTACGTGCTGGTAATTAGAACTTCCATAAATAAAGATGATTTATAACTTAAGCAGAACTTGTGTTTCTTTACTTTATAAAGTCAAGCTGGCATTACATACCTTTATTATTAGAGCATACCAATATCCCAAATGATCATGAAATGCGGACCAAAATAGTAAGAAAAGAAAATTTTATTATTGATTAGAAAGACCATTTGGGAAAATTCTGATTTAAAAATTCAGGTTATTATTACATGTAGGGCACTATGAAAGTTTTGAGACAAACTGTGCTATACTCCTGATTTCACTTCTAAGACAAAAGTTGTGCTTTCTGATTCACCCATGAGAGTTTCCAATCACAGGGTTTATCGATGTTGATTGGAGGGCGTCATTTGTTTCCACCTGTGCGGATTTTATGTTTCTTGACATTTATGTTTCTCAAACTTTTGTAATGAGCTATGTCATAATTAGTTTTATAAATAGTATGATTTTAGGCAATTTGGTATCATTGGTGACTTTAATTTAATATTAGTTCTCTGATTAATTCATCTCCAAATAATTTTTTGAATTGAACTACCTACATAATTTTTCTACTTTTAATGTAACAATTTTAGTTTCCCGAGACTTATAGTGACTAGTAATTTAATTACAATACACACTCTACCATTCTATATCATAACAGGTAAAGTTGATCAATAGAAATGGGAAACCAATAACTATATTTTTCTACAGTGAGCTAAAAAATTGGTCAAATATTCTTTCTTATAGTATATATTGAATCTTATGAAAGTATTCATTTTTAACAAGCAATTGTTAGAGACATGAAGAATGAAATTATAATGAGAATGAAAAATGAAATAATGAACTACAATCCAAAATATACGCCACCCTTCCTCTGAACACATCATATAGGAGGTACAAAATCATCACTAGTGCTTTCTCTGAACTTAACACAATGTTGGAAATAATATTTGAGAAGGAAAGATCGTGTTTGAGACAAAAGACGTAGTAAGTGGCAGATTCAGGGATCAAATCCAGGCCAGCTGACCTAAGTTCTACCCTTTTCCATAGCTATCTGAACTCAATGATGCAGTCTCTTGCTGAAAATTATCAACAGATCTTTTTACAATTATTTCAAAGCTCATTTTAAGCCAAACTCTCTTAGGATCATACCAGACAGATATTGAGTATGATCTGTGTACCATGAAAAGTAACATGATTTATTAGAAACCATTCTTTTCTCTTCTTCTCCAATATTTCCTGATTGTAAATTCCCATAGAATTCGCTGTCACCCTAACTATGACCTCACAGTCCCATGATCTTGTTGGATACAGGGCAAGACTCTTAACACACCATATATTTCTTTAATCTTCTGCTCTGAGAATTTCTTTGCTTTCTATTTATAGTACCAGCATGCCCATATGATTTTTTATGCTTCTCGGAAGTTGAATGTTGAACATAAATTATAATTTTAATGTAAGATCTGATTTAAAATTCTTCATTGTACCCTTTGCTTTTGAAAAGTTTCCATCCAAAATTTAAATAAAAAAATATTCAGGAGAGGTTAGTCTTCATATTCATTGTAAACTATTCATATTTAATTATATAGGTGCCCATAATTTCCTGTGCATTTACTCCTATAATATATCTAGTGAATATCAAGCATATTTATAACACATATTGTGTCTAAAATATAATGAAAGTTCAACCTTGATACAGTTATATAAAGGATATTGGAGTCTTTTGTCTGAAAAATTTGAAAAAAGTATTTACTATATCTAAAATCTGTTACATTTTTATATCATGCCACTACTGCCCTTAATGTTCTTCAGTGTTCAGGTGAGACCAAGGGCAGTTAAATAACTTACCCAAGGAAATGGAAGAACTCTGGTTCCAGCCAGGCCTATTTGACTGCATAGCTCTTCAATAATAAGTCTATGCTCACATAGTTCATTATTAATTTTCAGTCTGATTTTTGGCCAGTGATTATAAAATCCTAATGACTTCATTTAGTTTTTATTTCTTTGTTTTTAAACTCTGCCCCGTGAGCTTTTTTACTCAAGCCAGTAAAATTTCATCTTTTCTCTCTTTATCTGTATCTCTCTCTCATCTTTATATCTTTTTTTTTTTTTTTTGCTGGGGCCAGGCTCGAACCTACCACCCCCAGTATATGGGGTTGGTACCCTACTCCTTGAGCCACAGGTGCCACCCACTCTCCCTCATATTTCTATTAAAACAAATATGTTTTATTAATATTATAATTTTTCACCATTAATAACTAAGCATTGATGGAAATAACAGAGAAAAACATAAGAAATAATAAGGAAATCATCTTCATCAGAGATATTATAAGAGACTATGTTAAAATACTCTCTGAAGTATTTGAGTAATTTCGTTAAATTTCAACTCTAGCTTTGTCTTTATGCATTAGCTTGCAGCACAAAGTTATTAGGGACAAATATTTCTTTCACTTTGAAAGTAGCAGAACAATAGTTTTATAAAAAGAAAGGAGAAGGGATAAAAGCATACTATAGGGTACAACGAACACTATTCTGGTGATGGGTCCACTAAAAGCTCTGATGTAAGCATTATACAAGGCGTCCATGTTATGAAAACATTTGTACCCCTATAGTATTTTGGAATTAAAAAATACTGGGAGAGGACAAAAGGGATGGAATACTGAATAATTGCAAATTGTACAGCTAGTAATTAAAAATTAATTTTAAAACTCCACTGGTTTATGCTTGATATAATTATGTACATAGTACACTATGTGTTATTATGAATCAACTGAGCATGGATAGCCTATCAAAGCTGAACAGATGAAGAAATTAAAAAATGTTTAAAAGTTAAAAACCATCATGTGAGACATTTTGAGGATTATATAGAGTTGTAATACATAAATACTAGCTCAACAGTTTTCCCCATATTAAATCTTACTATAGCAAGGAATTTTACTCCTTCTGTAACATAATAAATCAGTGTGATAGCTACACTTTTGATGCATTAAATACTAAACAATAGTTTGGGCACAGATTACAAACCTAGTTTAGCAGTTGTAATGTGAATAAAACATGATGTCATGGTACTAGCAAGTAAAGTCTTTAGTAACTGTCTAATCATCACATAGGCCAAGGGAAATGTTTGGTAGAAGTTGAACTCCCAGGGGTCATTCCAAAATGTGAGATTCCGTGGGACCGTTGTTAGAGTATATTTTGTTCATTCACAAAAGAACTGTTTGGCAGGTTTGAAAAGTCATCACCAGGTGAAGAAAAGTAAAAACACAATGTTTTTTTGGTCAAATATCACAGCCAATTGTCTTACTGAATATACTTGCTTTAGGGCACACCAGCATTGCTCCATTGAGTACAGAGGAAGGAGATTTGAAGCTGGGTAACAGTAGCTTACCAAGGGCCACAAATTCATCTCACAAAAGACTGCTAATAGAACGGAGGGAACAGAAAAAGGGGCAAAACATTTTTCTCCTTTGAAGCTTTCTTAAAAAAAAAAAAAGAAAATACTGTTACTTCATTATGAAACAAAAAGGCATAGTGTCATGTATTGGCATAATAACTAGAAATATGATATTAGAAAGTGGTGCTTGTCAGATTTTCTCTGTTCCCATTGGAGCATGGATTATGTACTTATTAGTCAATCTAGTCACTTTGCCAAGAAAAACAGATGTAAAAGAGGCAAATATCAAATTGATATTTGTAAACATGCAGGCCAGATATGGTGGTTCACACCTGTAATCCTCACACTTGGGAAAGTCAATGCAGGTAGATCACATGAGGCCGAGGGTTGGAGATCAGCCCAGGCAACATAGTGAGATCCTGTCTCAAAACAAACAAACAAACAACAACAAAAAAACTTAGCCAGGCATGGTAGCTCCTGGGAGAGCAGAGGGAAGAGACTCACGGGAAGCCAGGAATTTGAGATTGCTGTGAGTTATTATACCACTGTCCTCTCTCCTGGATAACAGAATGAGACTGTTTGAGAACAAAACAAACAAAACCACCCACCCACTACACATATGGTGCCAGATGCTGGAGGAAAAAAAACGGAAAAGAATCTTTGCTACCATCAGACGCCTACGTTTCTGTGCCCCTCATCATCACTTATTTCCTTCAGCTTCACATTTCCGTGGGAGCTCACTCCTCCTACTCTCAAATAATCAGGTCTGCTGGCCCTAATTTTTACGCAGAGCTTTGGCTCACATCGGATTCAGCTTTTGTGCTTGGTCTTCTTTCTCCTTTGGGAGCAAACACATAGTAGTTTAGCCTTTTTTTTTTTTTTCCCAAAAAATTTATGTTTTTCATTTATCTTAAGAAAAAAATGTACAACTAAATTTTTTCTAATATTTACCTTAGGAATTTTTTTTTTAATAGAATAATTTCTGTTTTGATCTTTTCCTCTGGCGTTTATTTTGTATGTAATGTAATTAAGGCTGCACAATTTCTTCAAAATATACGCCAGTTATCCTCATATAAAGCACATATTTTTTCTTCAATAAGTTTCACATACCAAATTATGTTTTGGGGGGGGATATCTTTCAACCTACCACACAGTATTAATAAAAATTTAATTATTTTTTGTCATTATTCTTATTTTTCTACTACATAATTACTAAATGCATTTTCTCTTCCAGATAAATTTGGAATTAATATTTTGATTTCTATCCTATTTTTTGTTATCATTTGCCTAGCAAATTTTGAACCATCCTTATTTCTGTTAATCTGATAAATTAGCTTTAATTTTTATTGCTTTATCATTGTATTTATTTTAGAATACTTTTAGAATACTCACAAAAGGAGAAAAAATTATTCTCTCTTTCAAACATGTATATTCAATTGCAGTAATGTAAAAACAGGCTGATTTTTAGCAGTTACCAAAGTTGATTTTTATTTTAGTCATTTTAGAAAATATACATACACAGAGACAGTATAAATACATTAATATTTTAAATGTGGTTAATGTATGGCTTTCATTCTCTGACAATATATTAAAAATAAAGGCGGTATGTAATACTATGGTACAAATGCAGTGCTGCCAGAAACTCCAGCTGATTAATTTCCAAAATGAAAGTAGATTACCATAGTACATGGGGAGCAGAGAATTTATAAATGAAATTTATTCTTGCAATTAAATAGAATTTAAGAAAAATTAATCTGACATTCACTAATATTGAAGATAATAGCCTTATGAATATAGTAATATCTTATAATGGAAAGTGAATCTTATAAGGTCTGTAATTATATTTTCCTTATGTGAACAGGTCAGTTTTCTTTCTCTGAGCGAATATGAGTTTCTGTCTATTAAATAGTGTGTACATCGACACACTTCCCTGATATTACATGTACTATGCAATTAAGTCCTTATCTTTCTGTGTTTCTCTGCCCATATCTCTATGTCTATCTCTTGCTCTTTGTCTCCCTCTCGTACATATACAACGTAAATATTCAAGTACAACTAAATTATAAAGAAATTAAATTTACAAGGTAAGAGGAGGGCTATTGAAAACGTAGAATCCTTCTTAAAGTATCACAAATGAGAGAATTATCACACAAGCCTTCAGCAAATGAAGATTCTCAGACATGTGGAACCATTAGGGTGTGTGTGTGTGTAAGTGGAAATGCTCAACCCCAAAGCCACCTCAGTTTGAGAGTCCTGGCAGCTGCAACCCGTGAGGCATGGACGACATCTTCAGGCTGAGCACCTCAGACCCTGAGGACGGACAGAATGAAAACGGCAAAATAACGTTGTAGTTAATGGAACATCCATATGATACTTTAAAAATTGCACATGTCCATCTCTAGAGAGTCTGATGAGGGGTCTGGATAACTCCTAGGCCTAAGTATGTTAAAATTCTCCAGGGATTTGGACTTCCAGAAGGATGTAGCACAAGTATTTTTTTCCGCATTTCTTCTGCTAATTAAATGTATACCATCAGAAAGGGCTGGTGGGGCCTGTCAGACAGGGGCTAGAACTCCTTTCAATAGGCAGGATTTCTTTTTCATCAGGTCAGACGCTGTTCTACTCTTAAAGCCTTCCACTGATCAGATGAGGTCAAGACAGATTATTCTGGATTTTTTTTTTTTTTTTTTTGCATAAAGTCAACTGAGTTTTGGCCTTTAATCACATCTACAAAATGCCTTCACAGAACATACAGATTAGTATTTGAATAACTAAAGATTGTAGCCTAGCCAAGGAGACACATTAAGCAACCATCACATCAAAACTGAGAGAGGTTCCCAACTTATTCAGGCTTCTTAAATCTTTTGCTAAGTTCTCTTATAGTCCATTCTACAACAATGATGATGTGAAAGGTTCAATTTTGACTCCTATACTGACTTTAGGGCGCTTAGGCATATAACCTATTTTTCTACATTGTACGAGGGAAACCACAACATTCTTAAAAAAATAAATTTAGGTAAAAGATACATTTATCTTTCTGCCAGCCTGACCATTTCACTATGAAATACACTACTCTTATCCTTTTGATTATCATCTTTCCCTAGGATAATACTCCCTCCACCTCTTTATTTACTAAACCTAAGGACCCACTTGTCAGTATTTCCATCTTGATTCTAGATGCATTTATTCTTTATCTGGAAGTTCATCTGAGAATTTAAAGGGTAAATGATGGTGAGAGTAGAAAAACATCAGTCAATTTTTACCTTTATATTTTCTCCCATGCATACCATTTTTATTTTAGAAATTACTGAGTAAACAAGTGTCCTCATTTTGGAGCAAAGCATGATGAAAACATGAAAAGTATCGATACCTATATGCTCAGAGGAAAGTAAAACTCAGTGAAAATCGGTGGAGAGGGAAGAGAAGGAGGGAGGGGAAGGGGAAATTCCCAACCAATGGATACTCTGAATGGATTTATTACACATATTCTTGGTGATGAGCACACTTCCAACTTTGACTTAAAATTTACAAAAGCAAACTATGTAAACAAACCATATGTACCCCCATAATACACTGAAATAAAATTAAGAAAAAAAAAAAAAGAAAGCACATATTGTATAATACAGCTGGTTTGTAGACTTCTAAGAAAATCAGGAGCAGCATTCCAATGTTCTTGCACCAATGCTGTGAGTCCCTTAACAATGTGATAATAAGGTCTTTACCACTGTTGTGATTTCTAAAGATAATAAATAAATAAATATTCCCAGGTTCCCTTAGCTGGAAAATGTAGAAGTGGGATTCCAATCAATGTTTATGTGAAATCAGAGTAAAGTTTTAGTGTGGCAATTACTATTGACTTGGTTTAGAACCCTTGATTCTTATTGGAGACATAAAAATAGAACTTTACATACTGCACATAAAATAATTTTGCTAAAAAATGTGAGCATGAAAATGGCTCCCTGCTCTTAGTTTATAGATTTAACAAAGTGGAGACTGAAATCATTTATCTGTGATTACACTATTCCTTATGAAGTACAGTCTTAAATACACTGTATTCAAGGTCTTTCTATGTTGCTTTTGTGAATTAAAGATGAGGCTAGATTTAGGGATCTTTTTCTACATTCTGAATAAAGTTTAAAGGAGTGGCAGCATGTTGCTTCTGTAGCACTGATCCTTCATTAAAGTTTTGAAAAGGTATTACAATACAAAAAAAAAAAAAAGAAAAGGTATTACAACTTGGGAAAACACTACATATGAATTTGATTTTAGAACTTCTTAAAAATCATATAGAGTAAACTCAGGAGCTCAGCACTTCTAAGAGACACCATGTCTGCTATCAAGTCAGCAAGGTCAAGAAATACCCCTTGGCACCACACAACCTTTAGTCTCAAGCAACTCACCAAACTGAGTAGAGTGTATGAAGACCATGTACCCAGGCTGGGTTACCATAATGAACCTGGCTTCAAGCTTCAACTTTGATGAATCAGTAATAATGACTTGGTTCATGCACCAGCACGTCAGATGAAGGGACAGCAGCAGCAGCCTCAGCCAAGTGTGACACCAGGAGTATAAGACCAGAATATTTCGGTGAAGGGGAAACCGACCCCCTTGCCCATAAGTGCTGAAAACACTCACCCAGTGAGTCCCTGAATTTCAGACGTATCTTACCATGATCCACATGAGCTTCCTGGTATTGAGAAGCCTGGAGGGATTGTGCTTCTGTGGGGAATTCATCAGGGGACTCTCAGCCTTTTGATATTCAACACATATCTCTGGGGAATTCTAATCCTCCTTGGGCTTCCATTCCCTAAGAAATGAATTTGGGAAGTTATGTGACCTACCTGGGGAAAAAGATTCTAGCATGCTAGCTCAATATCTTTTCCCAGTGTACTGTGATTGAGGGGCTATGGCCATCACTGATCCTAACTGATTATAACTATTTCCTTATCTATAGCACCTGAGTAAGACCTGTGATTCAAATCTTGACCAAATGAGGGAACATTTCCAAATCCTTTTAATGAGCTGACTCAGTCTAAACAGATCAGAGCCAAGGGATATATATTTTTCTATAAGAAAAAAAAAAAAGAAATTCCCTTATTTTTATCATTGCCTGCATATTCTGTATTTCCTTTGAGTGCCTCCTCACCCGTATTTCAGTATTAAAAATAGTCAGCAGCCTGTCTGCCCCATGTTGTTCTCTTAGCTCTAGATAGGAGCAGGCACACTTGAAGCTGGGTGGTGCCACCCTGCCACCTCGTGCCCACTAGGTCCATACCCCTCCTTCTCTCATCATTGCACCCAGACATGTCACCCTGGAGCACTCCTCAGTATACCCATGCACCACAGTGCCACATGGTCACATGTGGCCATGAGACTATAGCACTCTGGGGGCCTGAAGAAACGTCCTGTTCTCCTGTAAGGGCCCTGGCATTGTGATGAAACACTTTGCCTCTGTGACTGAGTGAATCTTTTCAACAACCATAGGAAGTAATGATGTTTGAATTGAACAATTAATCTCAATGCTCTTGAGATCAATAATGGCAGGAAAATTATCAGTTTTTAAAGTAATTCTCCTTGGAGATGGTAGAGTTGGTAAGAATTCTCCTATGAACAGATACGCAACTAATAAGTTTGATTCACAGGTCTTTCATACAATAGCCGTGCAATTTTAAAATAAATATTTGGAAGTGGATGGATTTGGTTACCATGCAGATTTGGGACCTATCCTGTGAAGAGCGATTCAGAAGCCCCAGGATGTCATTTTACAGAGTTTCAGACTATTGGCCTGCTTACTTTTAGTGTCAACAATTGTAAAACTTCCAGAACTGGAGTAACTGAAAGAAAGAATCATATGTTATGTGGACATGAAAGAGCCCAAAGCTTTCCTTCTGTGATTTTGGGTAACAAGATTGATGTAAGTGAACAACAGATGTCTATAGAAGAAGCCCAGACTTAGTACAGGGATAACAGTGACTATCTTTACTTTGAACCAAGTGCAAAAGATGCCACAAATGTCTCAGCAGCAAAGAAGCAAGTTTGGAGAGGTTTTCCTACCAGAGACAGGTCAGATGGCTTGATTTGGACACCTTAATCTCCACTGAAAGCCTAAGCCCAGCTCATCTTGTTGATTATTAAAGAGATTGATTATACATTCTGACTGACTCACATGTATACACGAAATAAACACTGGGGAACCTAGAAAATTAGCATTTGCAGCAGTTTATTATCTACTAATAAAAGTAAACTAATGCAAAAAAAATTATTAAAAATTATTTTAATTATAATATTAATACAATATTAATGTTAAATATAATATTAATATTATATTCAAGATGTCAGTTGGTTTTAGTGCTTCATTTTTCCCTATGTAGTCCCTTATTATAGAAAACTTGCCTATACCTCACTCTCCAAGACACTGTCCATGGGTCTTGCTAAAAGGGCAGCTGATTCTCCACCTTCCTATCGCTAACTCAACTAGACATAGTCACATGGTTAAAGCCAGGTCAACTGAATTCTGACTCTTAAGAAAATAGAATAAAGACCAAACCATCATTTTTAATGTCTGTTGAACACTTGAAATCAAGTGAATAAATAAATACTACTACATTCTTGATGAAATAGAGAAAAGTCCTTCAGAAAGAAAAGATGGAAGTAGCAGATGAGGGAAATACAAGAACATTAGAGACCATGCAGCCCCAAGTTGGAGAAATGACACTGAGTTTACAACTCTAGTTTCCACTGGTAGCTACCCAGCTTCTATAAGATACTGTGTCCCTTTCAATCAATTATTCTAGGTTGGTAAGCTAGTCCAATTTATTCCCCCCCCTTACTAACTAAAGGATAACAAAATGATATGTTATTCCACATGCAAAGGTAATGTCCAAAGTTAAGCATGCAGAGGTGAAAGGACAGGGCCCTGGCTCTCATGAGGAGCTTATAACTTGCTGGTAATTAAAATCATCTGATTTTCCTCATATAAAATTAATAATACAGTAAAATGTATAAAGGGAAATGTTAAAATGTATCAAAATTGCATTATTAAATTACTCTAATCTCATCACTTTTTAATTATGATTTATTGCGATGTTGTAAATATACTATATATATTATATACATTTATATCTACCATGCTTGCTTATAATGAACGAATTGCAGTTATAAGAATTGTACATATTTAATGTGTGTCAATTCTCTTAACAATTTTATGAACTAATAGCTAACATAAACATATTTTTATTTTAGAGATGGCATCTGAATCACAGAAAAATTGAATATTTTTTATGAATTAATTAACAACCACAAAGTCAGTATTTGAACTCAGGCAGTCAGAATCCAGAACCCATGTTCCTAATCTTTATATTATTATTTCCTTGTCACAAATTGTCAACATAACATAAGACATGCCTTATTTTCTCCTTTTCCAGTAGTATACTTTTGCATTCATTCTTTTATGTTTTTGTTCATTCACTTAGTATTCATTATACACAGGTTTAATGTTATATCAGCTGTGCTGTCCAAGAGGCACACACGGAGGTCAACATAGATGCCTAAGATGTTTGCTGCCTATGAAATGTGAGAAAACTTAAAAAAAAAATCAGGATTGGGATAGAAATGTCTTCAGTCAGTGATTTGGGTAGGATAACTGTGAAAAGAAAGGCAAGGAGAAACAGGATTGTTCAGTGAGAAGCCGAGGCTACTTGGGCAGATCTAATCAAGTGTCAGACAATGCAACAGGGAGATTTAGAGAAAGTTTGTTCAGTAGATGGGCAATGGGCAGGAAGTTCCCACCACAATCCGTCACTAACTATGGTGCCTCATTAGCACAACCTGTGTTCAATGTCTATGGTGAATCATGAAGGCACAAAAAGAGCTGGAGGCACTTAGCTAATTTCACAGTTTATGGTTAAACAGCAAGCTCTTGGCAAACTCGAACAGAATACCTAACTGGTGCCAGAAACATGATGTACTGAAAATGGTGTCAACTGGAATTCAATGGTGAGCCAATGGAATGTCCCTTTTTCAGAAAATATAGACCTTAATAAAATAGTAGCAACAACAAATAGTATACATTTGCAACCACAGTAACGATAGTGATGTACCTATAATAAGACTACGGCAACCTTTAGTTTGAGAACGTGGCATAATCTAGATCTCGGGGTGTCTTTGAGGAAATAAAAATTAGATGAAGATGGGAAGATGAGTTTTTCAGCCAGGATGAATAAAACCTGGTGCACCTATGTCAATGGGAAGAAAGTTTGGAGTAAAAATTAGACTATTTTTACTGCAGCAAGAGAAAAGAGTATAGTAGAAAATAAAAGGCTTGGTAGGCATGTTAAGGATTTTTATAAAGCATATTATATCATAAGCACCTTACCCAGATTATTAGCTATTCTTTTTCAAGAAAAGCTATGGGCTATTTAATTTTAAATACATATATACCATAATGTAATTAACTCACTCAACTATTGTTGGGCAATTAGGTTGTGTTTTGTTAACTTATTATAAATGTGTCTCAGTGAATATAATTATATTTTTATTGTATCATGTATTGAATCAGTAGTATAAATACCTAAAAGTAAAATTACTTAATCAAAGTTTATTGCTCGTTTATGGTTTTAAGGTATATTTCACAAACAAAACCATGAATAAATACATTAACATAAAAGAAAAATGTCTGTTTCTACAGGTTGCCTTGTAATCTTCCCAAGCAATAATGCTTTTTTAAAAATGCGTCCTCTTGTCCTTGGCCATGTGGATAAATACTGACTTGCCTTGCCAATATTTATCTGTAGATATATGGACTGTGGAGATGCATGGATATGTTTACAGACCATAGTCGCTCTTCATCTTGGAACACATTTCGTAAGATTTATTACAAATATTTAAGAAATATTTATAAGAACATTCACATTTTGTAAGATTTCTTATGAATATTTAAGGAAATATTTGACTGTAAATAAGTACTAAAATGGAAGGCATGTACCCTTTTTATTTAATTTGTACTTCTTTTGAAACCAATGTTTCTCTCTCAATGGTCTTCAGTAGTGTTAGACTGGCATGGACATGATGGCTGTGCCTTAGGCCCCCTACTCATAAGGATGACTCCCTACTCCTAAGGAAACCCCTTTGGAGCACAGTACATAGCCTATATTCTATGGTAGATCATTCCCCAACTTCTCAATAATTTCAGAAAAATCCAGCTAGATGTTCTTGAGCACTACAGAAACAGATCAACATACAAATAAATGTACTATTGGATATGTGTAATCTTACTAAAAAAAAATTATTTTATGTGTTTAAGGGGTCCAAGAATGTCTTGTGATACACACATGCATCATGAAATGGCTACTAAGATCAAGCAAAGTCATATAATCATCTCATATATGCCATCTTATATTTTTTCTTTTCATTTAATCTTATATAATAATCATTCCCTCTTTTGCAATTAATTCCTCATGGTTAATATATTAATGTACTGGTAATATCCCAGTAAATGTAGATACCATTCCCTGGACGTTCCACAATGTACTGAACAATTTGCGAAGGCTTACAATATATTTATCCTACATAAAGATAATACAATATTTTATAATGTTATAATTTTTAATATTTTACACATACTTTCCACTTCTATTCACCTATAATAAAGACAGCCTTTCTATTTTCATTATTCAATGCAGTGATGTACAGTGATATCTATCACTGTTTCCAAAGAACCTGCAATCATGTTTAATTACAATATAATGTACCACTCAAAGTTTTATATTTACTCATAATTTTACAATACATTATATTGTTTTCCTCACTTATCATCAAAGAATTAGGAAGTACACATAAGGAACCAACCTAAGCTTCTATCAATAGAAACAAAGAAAGCTGTATAAATACGGAATGGGATGCTATTGAGCCTTAAAAAGGAGGCAACTGCTGTAATTTTTGACAATATAGATGAAGTTGGAGGACGTTATGCTAGCTAAAATAAAGCAGATCCATAAAGACAAATATCATGTAATCTCATTTATATTTGGAATTTAAACTGGTCCTTCTCATAGAAGCAGTGAGTAGAATGATATTTATCAGATGGTGGGATAAAAGGTTGGGGAGGTCTTGTTCAATGGTTACTAAATTTCATGTAAGCAGGGGGAATAAAATAAAAAGATTCAAAGGATCTATTATATGCATGCTGACCATAGCTAAGAACAACATATTAGATACTTCCAAATTGAGAAGAAAGTGCAATTTAAGAGTTCTTACCACAAAAAAGGGTGACTAGCAATTCATGGTTGATTGACTCAATTTGGCCATTCCAAAAATATACATATTTTCAAAAGATCTTGCTGTGCATCATCCATATACACATTTTTGTCACTACAAAAATAATGAAATATGTGTTTGCAAAAGAATTGTGGAAAGGGAATCACTAGCAAAACTACTGAGTAATATCTAACAAGGCGCTGGTGTTAATTTACTTAACAATCTTCTATAAATAGAATTATAAAATCAGTTTTCCAGGATTCTGTTAATTTACAAGGCCCAGAACTGAAAATGATTCTGCTGATTGAATTGCTATAGTTAAAGTTAAGTATGTGTATCAAATTGGAATTAAAGTTTATAGAATACATTTTGGAACATTTGGGGCAATACAAATTTGTTGCTTGAACATGCTTCTATCCCGATTTTCAGCACTTGGCTGTGTCCCTACACCTGGCTGTTTCACATTGACCATCCAAATCTTGTTCTTAGATGCTCCGTTTCTTGCTCTTTCTACAGTTTTTATACAACAGAGTCTTCAAACATTTCGATGTTTTTATGTATTAAAGTAAAATTTAGCTGTTTTTGTTGAATTAATAAGACTTAGAGAAACATAAAGCTTACATTAGTATATTTAGAGAGATTATTGAGGCAAAGCCAAATAATACACATAGTCCATTTCAACTACAGAAAGTGACCCTTTCAGAACAAAAGGGGGGATCTTATCCTGTATTCCTTCTAAGGGGAAGCCCAGACAAAAGCTAATAATGAACAGAGTTTATTTAGGAAGTAATCTCAAGGATAAGGAAGTGCACAGGAAAGGAAGGAAAACCAAATACAAATATTTATTATCAGGTTGGGTTACTGCTGTGGGGACCAGGACTCCATCCTGAGGGATCTGTGGCATACCAAGGCGCCCAGTCCATCATCTTATGCAATCCGTGTACGTCAAAAGAGTTCACTGTTGGCTTAAAATAGAGAACCTTCTCAATGCTGTCCCAGCAACTCCAATCTCTTGTGATACTGTGTGGGGTAGGTTAAAAGAGAATGAGTTTTCAGTTAGATAGTCTGGGTTCTTCCAGTTACTAGATAGATTTTGTTTAGTCACTAGACTTCATCTAATACTATCTTTCTCATTTCTAAGAGAATGAGTTTTCAGTCAGATAGTCTGGGTTCTTCCAGTTACTAGATAGATTTTGTTGAGTCACTAGACTTCATCTAATACTATCTTTCTCATTTCTAAAATAAAGCCAAATAGGAGTTTATGGGATAATGTATACTGTTTTAAACTAGGTAGGTACTCCCCCAAAAGTTCTTTTCTCTTACCCAAACTCTATTAATTTAGCAGCTAAGAAGAATCAGAAAGTGTATTTTCATAGTGCACTTTAGTCTGCAAAAATTAAACACATCATCTCACTTGACAAACTTAATAATCTTGTGATGTTAGAAGAACAGACACCATGTTTTATAAGTAAAGATACAAGGTAGCTGATGCAGGAATGATTTTTTACTCAAATTCCTGTTGTTTCTCTTCAAACACAGTGTTCTTTCCTCTCTAGGATGCTCTTCTAAGAATACAGCTTAGTTAATTTTAAAATTATCTTCACCCTCGATTAAATTTTTTAAAGTCTCTTTGGGATTGTTAGTATATGTGTCAGTCACTGACCTCATTTTCACTGCATTGAAGAGTTGAAATGATCTTGGGGACCATAGTAATTTTTTTTTTCCTCTGTAATAGATTGTACTGAAACTAGCTATAAATGTAATAGCCAACTGCCATAATGTTTATCTTCTTCAAGGGAACAAACTCTCACCACACTCTCCTTTAAGACGTTTTGTTAGAATTCTAAAATCTCCACTGATTATCGGGTGTTTTCCTACTTATAAATGTCCTAAATTCAGTTTTATCTAATATCAATGACATAAGCCATTTTATATTCTGTCTCCATATCTCATAAAAATAGCACCATATTTCATAAATATCTTGGTAATTATGTTTTAAAACATAGCATCATCTTCAAAGATTGGGGATCAAAAAAGAACATTCCTCTTGTCCACTGATAACCTAACGTAAGATGGATTTTGGTTTACTTTGGTGTCTTTCTTTTTCATCTGGTGAAATGGACTATACTTGAAGAATTTCATCAAAGAAGATTCTTTCTCTTTAATATCCCCCCAAAGTTATAAAATTGCCTTGTCTTCTTCTTTTCTTAAAAAGTCATATTTTCTAATATTATTTTTGAAACAGACCTGATTAGATAAGGAAGGCATTCCTCTTTATCCCTTTGAAATCCCTTTCAATAAATTGCTATGTAATTAGCTCCCCAGTTTTTCATTAATATGTCCCACAGCTTTCCATGCATGTAGCCCCACTACTCTCTGGGTTTATTCTAAGGATACATGAATATGAGAATACAGATCTCACTTTTGGCTTTTTCTTACTTTTTCTTTCTTTCTTTCTTTTTCTTTTTTTTTTCAGTTTTTAGCTGGGGCTGAGTTTGAACTTGCTACCGCTGGCATATGGGGACAGCGCCCTACTCCTTTGAACCACAGGCACTGCCCTTTTCTTTGTTCTTGTTCTTGAGACAGAGTCTCAAGCTGTCGCCCTGGGTGGAGTGCTGTAACGTCACAGCTCACAGCAACCTCCAACTCTTGGGCTTAAGCGATTCTTTTGCCTCAGTCTTCCAAGTAGCTGGGGCTACAGGTGCCCACCACAACACCTGGCTATTTTTTGCTTGGAGTTGTCATTGTTGTTTGGTGGGCCTAGGCTGGATTCAAACCGCCAACTCTGGTGTATGTGGCTGGTGCCGTAGCTGCTAAGCTACAGGTGCTGAGCCTTTTTCTTACATTTTCAAAATTCATGAAGCCATTGTTTTTGTTGAATGTAGTATTACCTGTATTTAAAATACTTATAATACTTATACAGTAGAACCCCCATAGTTGATCACCTCCCTGTATGGACCACCTTCTTATGTTGACCTAATTTTCATAGACGGGACATGTACCACATGTAGTTATCAGTACATTAGGCCTAGTTCCTTATGTTGACCACCCCTGTATGGTGACCAGTTTGTTACAGTACCTTGGGTGATCAACTTACAGAGGTTCCTCTGTACATTGTTTTTAAAAGCTTAAATTCTTGAAGTATCAACTTCCGAAATGGTTTAAATTTTAGCCCCTGGTAATTTCCACAACTAAAAGCTCAGTAAAGCAGGTGTATGTCCTCCTACGTATGATTTGTGAAAATCAGAGTGCAACTACACATACACAACCATCACAGTTATCCAAGAGCTGAAATATTTATGTTCAAATTAATTATTCTCAGTTAATATCTAGAAATATTTACTAGCAACAGTAGACAACTTATAGGTTAGTGTTTATGATGTCAAAAGATGTTTACACACAAGCATACTAAACAATATTTGGTCTAAATGAGCAATTGTGGAAATTTATTCCAGGGTGTTCCCTATGACACCTAAAAATAATTTTTGGAATTTCTTTAAAAATACTATGTATTTCTATGTGTCTTGATAGCAAGGATTTATTTTATAAACATGTTGTCAGTCCAGTGACACTATATTGAATTTTTTAGTTTGATAGCATGATGAGAGTGCTGCATTATCTTTGCTTACAATTGAAAGTTTTTTGTGTGTGTTTTGTTTTGTTGGGGTTTTTTTGCAGGTTTTGGCCAGGGCGGGGTTTGAACCTGCCACCCCCAGTACTCTTCACTCCTTGAGGCACAGGCGCCACCTTCAAAGTTGTTTTTTTTTCCTTTTCTCCCTTGTGTTTCTTTATTCTTCCTCCTTTCCTAGGTATTATTTTTTGAAAGTTCTCCACTTAGATGTAGGTGAAAAGTGTCCTAAAGTGTCCATGGTTGTTTCTACCCTAATCTGAATGCTCTTATTTGGTCATTACCTGATTTGCAGGTTTGCATTTATCACAACGGTTGGGTTGAACCAGGATTGATGTACTGTGTTCTTGGTGAAACAGAAAACTATGTAGAAAGATTTTTTTTTCATTAAATCATAAACACATAGATCATGTATACATTAATGCACTTATGAGATACAATGTGCTGATTTCATATAGAATTAGGAATGCTTACATCACACTGGTTAATATATACCTCATCTCATTTACTTAGTTATTGTATTAAGACATGTATACTTACTAGATCCGACAGGAAAGATTTTTAAGGATCCTGTATGAGGGCCTGAAGAGAAGGAGGCTGAAAGTTTGGGAGAAAACTGAGCAGCAGAAAGTTTGGAGGAATATTTAATGAGGCTGGAGAACAGTTTTGGTTAGAATCAAGGAGAAAGCAGAAAGGATTGGAAGCTGTGGAAAGAGCATGCGATTGCTTTTATTTAGATCGTTTATTACTGGAGTTGTGCTGGAGGATAACAAAGTCCTGATTGATTTGGGCCAGAATTGTTAAGATGGAATAACAGTGATCATTCCTCTTGAGTCTGCTTGAGTGCTGGTAGGCCAGGCATGTGGTTATTGAAGTCACCCAGAAAGAGGTAAGAGAAGTGGAGAGGGAAATTAAAGGATGATATAGTTATACACAGATTTAATAGATGATGTGGGTGTAAAAATGACCACAAGTCAGGAGACGGATTATTTAACTTTGTTATATGACCTTTTTGTAAAAAGGGGAAAGATATTTAAGATAGCCATGGTTTGGAGTAAAACTGGATAATTCTGAGAATCCTGCAGTCTCTGATATCCTCTTTCTCATATGCAGAGTGGAGATTCTGCTATATTGGAACTGATCTAAAGAGAATCCGTGGTCTAAGTAATGTGTTCTGTCCCTGTTGAATCAGTGACCACAGTTACCGCAAAAGCTGCAAGCATTGGAATTTTCACAGAAAGTGCCCCAGATTGTCCCCAAGATAGGGGAGGTTGGGATTCCGAAAAGAATAAAGTAAAATCAAATAAACCCTAAATGTCAGAGTGATCAGTCCAAAGCATTTATTAGAGGAACTTCAGTAGAGGGGCAGCTGTCTTGTGGCAGACAGGGAGCTGCAGAATGCTCTCCTTTGGAATGTCTCTAAAGAAGGAGTTCAGTTATGGATGTGCCATGTGAGTTTAAGAAATTTGGCTCAAAGTGGGAGCCAGTTTCTTTTAGTGTTCTGGGCAACAAATTTTTCAGTGCCTAGGCAGGGTCAAGGCCCCTTCTTTGCAACTTCAAGCCTATAAGACAAAATTTTCAGCCAACTAGATCATGGAGTAGGCAAAACACTTTCATTTCTTGAGCAGTACAGTAGTAAAAAGTGTGGGATACAAAGGAACTTTGCACAAGGGAAGCCAGGATTCAACTGCCTGTAGTGTCTATGGAAAGTGTGAGGATGTAGTACAATGAGCGGTACAATGGAAAGGTTGGTAAAGGGATGGTAAATTTTTCTGAGAGGAAAATAAATAGAACAATGAAAGAGAAAACAGTAATTCGATGTAATAACGGGAGAACAGAAGTGACAGAAAAACATTATTTTGCAGTTATGCAGAATATCTAGGTATTTAGGGATCATGTAATTATCTGATTGCAAACAATGTTATATATCTGAAAAGTAATGTTTTGAGTGAGATTGTATCTTGATCACTCAGGCCAGAATATTTGCTTATTTGTTTATGTGTTTAAAGGTGTAATGCTGCTCTGTCACCCACACTGGAGTCCAGTGGGGCAATCATAACTCTCTGCAAACTCAAACTCCTGGGCTCAAGCTACACTTTCACCTCACATGCTCTTATAGGTAGGATCATAGGTGGGAGCCCCTGTGCCTGGCTCCATAGTACTTACTTATGTAATTGACTTTTTCTTTTCTGAAAAATACAGCATTTACTCACTCTATGGGAGAATCAATCTCTTCTGATGGAAGAGCTACATTATATATAACAGGCATTCATAGTAAACCTATCAAAGGAATTAAAAGCAAGAATGATAACAACAATGACAATAATACTAGGTGATAGTCACTGGATACCTATTATATTAAGAACCCCCTGATCCACGCCTAAAACACTGTGTAATTTGAGATAATGTGCATGGTAGGAGAATTATCTATATAGGTAAGGAAATTGAAACCAAGAAAATGTGCATGATCTACATACCGAATAAAGCCTTTATTTCCGTCTACCGTATTCAAAACTCTCCTCAAGCTTCAGTGATTGGGCCTTTATTTTTATTTCTTTTTTTTCATATAATAGATGTTTCATGTCTTCTTAGTGTAGGAATTTTAGTTCTTTACCTTTTAGGACCTACTGGCAACACGTGCTCTGGATGGTATAACAAAATACAGTAGATTGAGGGCCTTATAAATAACAAAAACTTACTTCTCATAGTTCTGGAGGCTGGGGAGTCCAAATACAAGGTGCCAGCAGATTTGGTGCCTAGTGAGGTTCAGTTTTTTATACTCTGCTCTCACATGGCAGAAGGGAAGAAGAGCACTTCCTGGCCTCTTCCATAAGGTTTTAATTCTATTCATGACTGTTCTACCCTAATGACCTAATCAAGAACCCACCTCCTACTAATATCATCTTGCAGGTGAGGATTCAACACATGTGTTTGAGAGCCCGTAAGTATTGAGAATGTACACTCAATTTGGGAGGTACCTCGCATTTATTTTCTCTTTGCCTGATTATTGAGTGTACCTGTCCTGAATCATACAAGATAGGAAAGGCTCCAAAGGCAACACAAATATATATGATTTGGAGTCTCTCACGCAGATGCTGTCCTATATAAGTCTGGCCTTACCAGCATACTCTTAGTATTGCTTATTATTTCAATTATTTTCAACAGTAGTAATGAATTGGAATTGAGCCAAGCACACATATGGTTTTCACTCCTTGTAAAAATCAACATTCACAGGCATGTGGGCTGGTGAAAATATTCTGAGGTAAAGGAAACTAAATAAAGTTAAAGAGATTAAGCCAAAATTTTCGCAGGGATAGAGACTAACTTGCTTGGTAATTATGCTCTCAGCTTTTGTTAACCACCATTTTACAAAAATAAGTTTGTGGCCTCACATATGTGGAGGAAATTCTTGTATTACTTGTATTCTTTTAGAAGACACAAACTTTCTTTGATTTAGTTGTGGGAAGAATGAATGATATTATTATTTTTTTCCTGCCCCCAAAGAAGAAATGGGGATTTTACTTTCTTATTCTTTCATTTGGAGATCATTCATTTGATAAGACTGGCAATATTTCATAAATGAAAAAGAAATGATGACACTTCTGTGAGCTAATTTACATCACATTATATGTATATTAGTGTTGAATTTTCCATCATTTCAATCAGTAGCCTTGTTTCCTGTTTTGAAGATACAAATAGTTTATGCAAATTAATAAGTATTTTACTTATTTAATACCTCTCTTCTTTCAAATGTTATTTGTTGTTGATCAACAGTATTAGCTACTTTATACATATGTGTATAGCAACTCATAAGGATTTTCATAATAAATGTGAGGAGCCCACAAATCGCATGACCAAGAATCAAACAGGGAGAATTCTGATCAATAAAATGGCGTTGTAAATGGAGCATCCATATGCATTACTCCTAGGAGAAAGTATCCAGTGAATGACAAAATGGTAAGTAAAAATTGACCAGGACAAAATGTCATAAAAGAGCCACTTTTTATTATGAGGAGCCGTTATTTTTATTGATGACCTGCCACATGTCAATAGCATCAATAGGTTTGCTTAAATTAACATGGGAATAATGACTTACTGCCCCTAAACCTTGGCCTTTCCAGTACAAGTTACAAGGTAGCAATAAAGACCTGGTAAAATAGAAGTGACGTTACAACTACACACATAAAGATAGAATCAACAGACTATCAGAAAAGTTAAGTGGTCTGAAAAATTTCCAGTGAAGTAGATTACACAATAGGATATTTGGGGGCAATAGGATATTTGGGGGACAGGAATAGTTGATCATATCATCAACCATATAAGGATAAGCATATGTTATCAAATGTCTGAATTTTCTTAATCCATTTTCTTGTAAAGTCTAGCCTGATGACACCATCTTGGGTGAGTTTTATTGGAAATTTTACAGAGAATACTATAAAATAGAAACATACCTCAAAGTAACAAAGACAAAATGGCTAAAAACTCTCCCAGGGGTCAAAAAAAGGCCCAAATTAATAATGTAAATATATAAAAATAATCATAATTTTAGCAAAAGAATATCATATTTCTTGAGAACAGAAAAATGATCTGCTTAAGAAAATTGTGAGAGTGCAAAATTTCATTTTAACAGAAGTTTAACAGCTTAAAATTGGACACTTACATAGTAATAAGTGACCACTTTGCAAGTTAGGTTGGATCAAGGCTAGAAAACAGTTATGTTGGTTTTTTCTTAAGAAAAACATGGGCAAAATACATGAAAAGGAGCTTTTCAAAAGAAGATGGACTAAGGGCCAGGAAACATAGGGAGAAATGCTCAATTTCTCTAATCATCAAGGAAGTGAAAACCAAAACCACAATAAGATGTCACCTAACTACAGTAAGAAGGGATTTTATCAAAGGGTCCCCAAACAACAAATGCTCGTGTGGCTATGGAGAGAAAGGAGCTTCAAACTAGTACAGCCTCAATAGGACTTCAAACTAGTACAGCCTCTCTGGAAAGTAGTATGGAAATACATCACAGAACTAAAAATAGATCTACCATTTGATCCAGGAATCCTACTATTGGATATTCACCCAAAGGGAAAAAAAGGCATTTTCTCAAAAAGACACTTGTACTCAAATGTTTATTGAATCATAATTGACAATTGCAAAAATGTGGAATCAACTCAAGTGCCCATCAGTGTGAGAGAATGAATGCAGTGCACTATGTATATACCATGGTATATGCTATTCAGCCATAAGAAAATGGCGAACTAATACATTTTTTTAATAACAGCCTGGATGGAACTGAAGACCAGTCTTCTCAGCAAAGTAGCACAAGAATGTAAAAGCTAACTGATCAATGCTCAAGTGCACATATGGAAGCAAAACTCAATGGAAAGCAAGCAGGTGGAAGGGGGAGGAGGGACTGGGTAAAATCATATGGGTGCAATGCACACTGTCTAGGTGATAGGCACGCTTGGAACTTTGACTCAAACTGTGCAAAGACAATTTAGGTAGCCAGAATACTTGCACCCCCATTATATTCTTAAATAAAAAAATAATTGAAGATGTAAAGATTTCATTTCTCTTTTTGAAAACAATAAGCATTCATTTGTTATTTAATTTGTATAGAGGTAAATGTAAAGGTGATCTGTGAGGAGAAGTTGTGTTCTTTTTGCTATTGTAAAAATTAATTATCTTAATTAACAAGTAATTATTATATGTATTTATGGGGTTCAATACAATGTTTTAATATACATATACATTATAGAAGACTTACTTAGTGACAAATCTATCTCTCTCATACTCTATAATTATTGGAGTTGACTATCTCCTTATTTCAGCTCTTTGTCTTAATCTATAAAGATAGGGGAAGGTGCGAAGGGCAAAGTAGAAACAGGAAGGGAAGGACCAAGAAGAATATTTAAATTATTGTGATCACAAATATTATATGGATGACCTTAGCTTCCACTTTTTCATAATTAAAATGAAAAGAATAAAAATGTCATCAGTAACCTTAATTGTGATAAAATGCCTACCTGGATTTTATAAGAACTCAATACATAATTAATGTGAAAGATTTCTGTAAAGTGCTATGTAAGCATTGTATTTTAAGTAATTACATGTTTTAAAATGTAAATTTGCACATGTTGCAAGCTTTCTTTAAGCAGAATATTTTTCTATCCTTGAAAAGTGTGATAGTCTGTTGATAAACAATACAGTTATCTTCACATATTTCTATTATTCACTATACTGAAAAAAATCAGTGGAAGTGCAATTTCTTCAAAGGATAGGCAAGATTTTAAAAATATCTGGGATAACATATATTAATTCTAGCTAAATTACACAAGATTGATCTTCTGAAGAATAGCTATTTCTTGGTAACTCCCTAAATTTTGCCTGCATCATCTCCTTAGTTCATAAGTCTCCAATTCACTAAGTCTGTAAAGCTAGACTACAAAGCCAAAGTCAAAATTTGAGTTCATTTCCATGTCAGAACTAAATTTTTCTTTAGTTTGATTGTAATTCTAAGTGTAATAATATTAGCAAAAGCAGATTCAATTAAAACCGAGTTTAAATATTTATTAAGTCAGTGATTTCTGTCCTTACATAAACCATTTTAGGTTTTATATAACATGGCACATAGAAGCAAAATAGTAATTAGGACAATTCCAGAAAGTTTTCACAATGGAAGTATTCATCCCTCAAGCATCCACTGTCACTTCACTAGCTGTGAAAAAATATAATAATAGAAGCATATTTTGAAATATGGTGATGGACATCTTGTAGATGATTACTATTATACCACATCGTTTGCTTTTAAAATTTTATAGCTGCCATGTAGTTCTTTTTCAGCTGTCATGGGTTAAGAGAGAAAGGACAGAGAAGAACTTAACTTCAAATGATGCATGAAGTCCAAATGAAACTCAAAGGATGTCATGATACACTACCTATAAAAAATTCACAGCTGTTCACATAGACAGAATTATTGAACATTACCCAAGAGATGTGAAGGAACACTGAAATTACAAAAAATTATATCAAGACCACTCTAGAACAAAATAAAGCAAATAAATAACCTGCATTCAAAATGTCCTACTAATATAATGTAGAACCATGGTTTGCAGATGGCTTGTGCCCAGATCAAACTTACTACTTATTTTTTATAAACCATGACTTAGAAATATTTCTTAAATGTTAAAAAAAAATTAAAATAAAATTTCATGACCCATGAAAGTTATACGGAATTCAAATTTTAGTGTCCATAAGTAAAACTAAAATTTATTGGAATACTACCAAGCTTATTCATTTATGTAACATTTATGGCTGCTCTAATGCTAAAATGGCAGAGTTAAGTTGAAGTTACAGGGACTTTATGACCTGTATTATTTAAACTATGTTATCTGGCTTTCTAAGAAAAAATGTGCTGATTTGTGGTACAGAAGATATATATAAGTGCTTTAGAATCAGAATGTCTGGATTTAAATTTTCAGAAGCTTTTTCACGTTGGATAATTCTCTAAACCTGTCTGTGGCTTAGTTTTTCTTCTTCATAAGATGGGGAAAACACACAATATTGGCTGGAAAAAAAAATACATGCACATATTATTTGTTGTGTCATCATTATTATCACTGCTACAAGATCATTCAGACTTAGAGCCTGCTGTCCTCTTTCAACCAGACTGTATTGGATTATATTTTATTGAATTGTGAAATAAATTTTAGTGTACTAGGGAATGGAGTGTAGAGGGCTATAATTTCCCTTTATTTTCTGTCAATATCAATGCAATGTGGTACCCAAGTATTAGCCACATTCACTTTACTCCCCACCAAAGACAGAATTCTTTACTGGTTTGTGTAATTTGGGTCCTAGAATGGGCTTGCCACACTAAGAGATAACTGGGAGAGGGGAAGACAGAGGGCTTCACCAGTTGCTTCAACAATCGAAATTCATTTGTCAAATTGTACAAATTGTATTTGTAATAAAATTGTATTCTATTTGACATTCATGCTAAATGAGGAGATCTTAGCTGTTCATGCCAAAACAAGGGAAGAGGGCGATAATTTTGTGAGATAATGAGTATGTTAATATATGTCACTGTTGTTAAGCTTCTACAAATATAACACATTTTCCCAGCTTGTTGCAAAGCAAACTCTTAGTATAAGTTGTTTAATAGCAATAGATGACATTTCCCCACCTGTTAATGCCTTTTGCTTTCTCTATAACAAAATAAAGTTACCAGGGTACATGTGAAACTTACTAAATGTAGAATATATAAATGTCTTAACACAATAACTAAGGAAATTCCATGAAGGCTATGTTAACTATTTTGATGAAAATATTTCAGTTTGTATTGTACCTCATGACTGCATTAATGTACACAGTGATAATTAAATAAAAAAAAAGTAAAGTTGTAAAAGGTTTCATTCCACAGCAATAACATTAAATTAACTTTGATAAATTAAAATGTATTGGTTTTCAAGTTTGGTATGCATTTAATTCATAAAACTGTTTCTCATGTTTAATTGCTTAAGAGCTATTATGGGCTGAAGCATGTACCCCCAAATTTGTATATAAAGTCTTAACCCACAGTACTTTAGAATGTAACCAACTGTATTGGGAGATCAGGTCTTTATAGAGATAAACGAATTACAATGATGCCTTTAGGGTAGGTCCTAATCCCATGCTTGGTATTTTATAAGAACAGTGAGAACAAGAGATACACAGACAACACATACAGGGAAGAGCCAAGTGAAGGTAAAGGG
>CAUYQV010083098.1:0-20371 GCA_963574575.1 Galagoides demidoff | reverse complement strand
AAACTGTGGAAAACCAAAGCTAAAAACAAATGTACAAAAGCAGCCACATCAAAACAACACATTAAATACAGGAGAATTTTTGGTCTTCTCAATATTACCTAACAGAGGAATTATAGGATCAAATGGCAGGTCTATTTTTAGGTCTGTAAGTGTTCTCCAGATGACTTTCCGAACAGGACATATTAATTTGTAATCTCACCGGCAGTGTAGAAGTGTTCCCTTTTCTCCACAATCACACCAGCATCTGTGATTTTGAGGTTTTGTTGTATAGGCTAATCTTATTGGTGTTGGATAATATCTCAAAGTATTTTCATTTGCATTTCTCTGATGATTAAGGATGATGAACATTTTTTCATATATCTTGTCTCCAACAAAGGTTTATTTCACTAGTTTTTTGTTGTTTATTTGTTAGGGGTTGATCAGTAAGTTGGATTCAAATATGCTAAATTTGAAATATCTGTTACACATCCAAGAGACGTCAAGTAGGCAGCTGAAGAGTTGTATAGATGATAATACAGCAATGAGAAAAGATAAAACTATAGAGAGAGTGAAGTAGATAGAGAAGAGAAATGGTCTGAAAATTGTGCTCTGCGGCTTTCTAACGTGTAGAGGTTAAAATAAGCTGGAGGAACAAACAAGACAACTTTACAAGATCATGAAGTAGGTGAAGAACCTAGATGCCATTAGATTTCAGTGGAGTGCTTTGTGCAGAAGAAATACATGAGAGACTTAGGTAAAGCCAAGAATGTATGGTTTTTCAGAAGTTATGTAAATAAAAGTAGGATTTCCAGAAGGAGGGAGTGAGCAATTCTGTCAAATGGTAATAGGCCATGTTTGATGAAGACTGAAGTTGGTCACTGGATGGATTAACAATGGAGGTCATTAGTAAAGTTGACAAGACCATTTTCAGTGAAATCATGGGGACAAAAAGCTGATTGGAGTTGGTTCACATGAGAATGGGAGGAGAGTAATCAGGAGCAATGAATACAGAACAATTTTTATATAATGAATGTATTAAATAGGAGTACTGCTTTGGGAAGGTTTGTATATTGAGAGATTGGGACAAGCAAAATGAAAGGATCCTCTTACTTCTTAATCTATTATCTCTATAGCCCCATAATTTCAGGAAGTAAATCCTAGAGGATGGGGTGAACAGGCATAAAGCTTTCTAGAAAGTCTGAAGGAGGAAAATCCATGCATTTGGCGGGGGGAGCAGGGGATATGTATCAATTTGAGAGCCACCTGAAAAATATGGGAGTGAAGAAAACATGCCCATGCTTTATTTTCAAAGAGGTAGCACACAACTTTTGTGTGAAGCAGAGTGTCTGGCAGCCAATGTTGAGTAAGGGCAAAAGTTTAGATCATGGTGCAGACTATATACAAGACCACTCTTAGGAATTACCATGGAGATACTCAAGAGAGGTGGGAATCTAGGAACAGCAGCCTATAGGTAGACCCACTCCGAGCTGTGTTAGTATTAGAAGTGCTCACTGCCAACAAAAGGAACGTGAGAGACATCACATATTTCAGACTTGAGCCCATCCAGAAATAGAGCAATACTTTTTGTAATCTTTATTTCAATGTATCCAATAAATATTTTTAAAGTCCTAATATGATATAGCATGGTTATAGGCATTTGGAAGACATCAGGAATAAAATAGAAAAGATTAGTGCTCTCTAGTAGAGGCAAAAAAACCCCAGTAAAATAAATAAATTATGTGGAAGGTTAGAACGTAATAAGTTTCATAAGAAGAAAGGAGACAGAACAGGATTTAGCTCGATTCAAATGTCAAGAGAAAATAATACAAAGAGATCCTTTGCACACTTTACCTTCTTTCCAAAAATGGTAACACCTAGTAATATCTTACAATATCACATCTCAGATACTGACATCGATAAACGATGACACAGAATAGTTTCAACAACACAGCAATCCCTCTGCTACCCTTTTATACATAAAAATTCAAATCATTAATTTCAGGTATACAGGAAAGCAATTATCATTTTGTATATTGACCTTGAATTTTGTGACTTTGATATATAGTATACCAACTTACAATTTCCAGGATTTTAGTCAATTCTGTGGAGTTTTTTCACATAGATAATAATGTCATCTGTGAACAGAGTATTTTATTTCTTTATTCCTAATCTATATGCCTCTTATTTCTTTTTCTTAACTTAACTGTACCAACTAGGACAAGTATGGTCTAGTATGATGTTGAATGCTGGTGATGTCTTATTTCTGATTCTAGGGGAAAAGGGCCCAGTTTCTTCTTATGAAATACATTAGCTGTAGGTTTTTATATGCTCTTTATTAAGTTAAGGAAGTTTTTCTCTATTTCTGCTTTTCTCAGAGTGTGTTAATCTTGAAAAGGCGTTGGAGGTTGTCAAATGCTTTTTTAGCATCAGTTGATACATGGAATACTGATTTCTGTTCAATTGTTGAACCAGGTTTGTATGCCTGTCATACATTCCAACTGGCAGTAGCATATAATGCTTTTAAAATACTGTTGTATTTAATTTGCCAATATTTCGTTGGGAATTTTTTATCTGTTTGTGATATATATTGGTCTGGAGCTTTATTTTTTATTGTTTGGGATTCATTGAGGGTACAAAGAATTAGGTTGCACTGATAACATTTTTAGATAAAGTCCCTCTTATAATAGTGTCCTGCCACCAATGGAGCTTTATTTTTTTTATAATATTTTTATCTTATTTTAATATTAGGTCAATGACAGCCTCTGAAAGAGACTGGGAAGAATTGGTATTTTTTTGTCTTTTAAATTTTTCATAGACTGTACCGGGAAAATCCATGTTTTGTGACTTTTGGGAAAAGGCTATTAATTATTGCTTCAATTTATATAGGCCTATTCAGATAATTTATTTCTCCTACTCATATAATCTAATTCCATGGAATTGGTCCATTTCATCTAAATTATCAAATTTGTAAGCATAGAGTTGTTTACAGTATTCCTTTGTTATCCTTAAACATCCATGGGACCAGTGGTGATGACCTTTCTTTCATTTCAAATATTGGTAATTTGTGTTTTTTCTTTATTTCTCATTCTTAGTGTAGTTAGAAATTTATCATTTTATTCATCTTTTCAATGAATTAGCTTTTAGTTTCATTGATTGTTTTTGTTGTTTCCCACTTTCTATTTTTTTCTAAATTCCTGCTCAAATTTTTTTTTGTTTATTTTCTTCTAATCCCTTTAGGCTTAAGTTGTTCTTTTTCAGATTCCTAAAGTGGAAGCTTGGATTGCTGATATTGTATCTTTCTTCTTTTGTAGTGTATGCATTCTAAGATATCAATTCTCCCAAGTGATGCTTTCACAACATACAAAAATTTTGACAAATGTTTTCATTTCAATTTATTTCCAAATATTTAAAAATATCTCTTTGAGACCTCCCTGATTCATGTTTTACTTAGAAGTGTGTCATTTAATCTCCAAATAACATTTGGGCATTTCCAACTATCTTTCTATTATGTACTAGCTAATTTCAAGTATGTTTTTATTTTTAATAAATAAGGTCTCTGTCACCTAAGTTGGAGTGACACCATAGCTTACTGTGACCTCAAACTTCTGGGCTCAAGCAATTTTCTTGCCTCAGCCTCCTGAGTAGCTGGAATTATAGGCATGTGCCACTAAATCCAACTTTTTTTTTTAGAGATAGGATCTAACTATGTTGCCCAGGCTGGTTTCTACCTCTTAGCCTCAAGCAACCCTCTCACTTTGGCCTCCCAAAGTGTTGGGATTAGTAGCATGACCCACTCTGCCTGGCTTTGTGTAATTTTTATTCTTTTAAATTTGTTAAGGTATGTTTTGTGGTCCAGAATGTGGACTGTAGTGGTGAATATTCCATGTGCACTTGAGAAGAATGTGTATTTTCAGTTGTTGAATGCATTCCATTAATGTCAATTTGAGCAAGTTGGTTGATTATGCTATTCAGATGTGCTATATCCATACTGAATTTCTGCATGCTCAATCTATCAGTTGTTGATAAGGTTTTATGTAGTCTCCAAATATAATAGTGGATTGTCTACTTTTGTTTTCAGTTCTATCAGTTTTGCCATACATATTTTGATGCTTTATATTTAGATTAATATGCATTAAGGATTTTCATGTCTTCTTGGATAATTGACCTCTCTTTATCCCTAATAATTTTCCTTATTTTGTGTTCATGACATGAGACAAAGAGTTGCTGTGGGTGTCATCAAAGCAGTGAACAAGAAGGCTGCTGGACCTGGCAAGGTCACCAAGTCTGCCCAGAAAGCTCAGAAGGCTGAATGAATATTGTCTTTAATACCTGCCACTCCAGTCTTAATCAGTGGTAGAAGAATGGTCTCAGAACTGTTTGTTTCAATTGGCCATTTAAATTTAATAGTAAAAGACTGTTTAATGATAGCAATGCATCGTAAAACCTTCAGAAGGAAAGGACAATGTTTTGTGGACCATTTGTTTCTTTTTGTGTGGCAGCTTTAAGTCATTAGTTTTTAAAATCAGTACTTTAAAATTATTTTTATTATTAAGTCATATACACATAGATCATGAATACATGTATGCATGTGTGGGGTAAAATCTGTTGATTTTTTCATACAATCTGACATGGTTACATCAAACCAATCGACCTAACTTTTGCCTCATTTACTTGACTATTGTGTTAAGACATTTATGTTCTACACTTGACAGATTTGACTTGTACCCTTGCAATATGCTCCATAGGTGTGGTCTCGCCTTTTACCCTCCCTCTATCAAATCTCCCCCCTCCCGACCCTTCCCACTCCATTTCTCTCCTTCATCCGGGGCTATAGTTGTGTTCTATCTTTCATAAGAAAGTGTGAGTAAACATAAGTTGGTTTCATAGAAGTACTGATTACATCAGATACTTTTCTCTCCATTCTTGAGATACTTTACTCAGGAGAATATGTTCCAGGTCCCTCCATGTAAACATAAAAGAGATAAAGTCTCCATCTTTTTTTAAGGTTGCACAGTATTCCACAGTATATATATACCACTGAAAACAACTTGACAAAAAATCTGTCACAGAATTTTGAGACCCACTAAAACAAAGTTTAATGAGAAAAATTATATACTTTGTGTAAAATTAATAGTCCAGCTTTCTTTTTATTAGTGTGTATCTTTTGTTATCCCTTAACTTTTAACCTGAGTGTCCATACTTAAAGTGGGTTCTTATAGACCATATTTATTCTGATCATGTTTTTTATTCATTGAAATCAGCTATGTATTTTAATCAGTGTATTTAAGCTATGTGTATTATCATGATTATTGGTATCATTAGATTACCATCTACCAAGTTTGTTATTGTTTCCTATTCATTTAACTTGTTCTTTGTTTATTTTTCCCAGTGTTTTTCAACCTTCTGTGGTTTTAACTGAGCTTTTTGTATGGTGCCATTTTGTCTCCTCTTATATTAATAATATTAATGTATCAATTTTATTTATTTTAAGTCATTTTAATAGTTTCCCTAGAGTTTACAATACTAATATAAATTTGCCTCAAAATAATACCATACCACTTCGTTGGTAACACAAGTATCTTTATACTAGAGTATTAATATTTCCTATTCCTCAGACCCATCTATTACATCATTATAACCACTCATTTCATGCCTCCATACACTATAATTTCTTAATATATTTTATTATTATTTTCTTTAAACAAATTGTTGCCTTTTATATCAATTAAGAATTAAAAAAGATTTTATGTTCATTTATTCTTTCTCTGACACTCTTCCTATATTTATGTAGATCAAAGTCTCTGACCCATAGAATTTCCTTTTCCCTTAAGAATATATTTTAACATTCCTTGCAGGCGAAATCTATTGGAAATGAATTCCCTCAGTTTTTGTCTTAACAAAGTTTTATTTCTCCTTAACTTTTGAAGGATGACTTTGCTGAATATAGAATTTTAGATTGGTAGGATTTTTTTTCTTTCAATATTCTAAATATTTCATTCCACTCTATTTTTGTATACATGGCTTGTGACTAGAATTTCACCATAATTCTTACCTTTGTTCCTCTACAAGTAAGGTCTTTCTTGTCCTCTCCTACCTTTCATGAATTTCTCTCTGTGTTTTGTTTTCTACAGTTCAAAATAGATATGCAGAAGTGTAGTTTTTTGCTATTTTTCTTATTTGTTGTTCGCTGACATTCCTGAAACTGTGGTTTGTTGTGTATCTTTAATTTTGGAAATTCTTGGCCATAGTTACTTCAATTCTTTTTATAATTTGCTATTTTCCTTCTCATATTTAAATTATATATGTATATATTATACCTTTAGAAATTGTTCCACAGTGTTTGGATGTTCTTTTTTTTCCCATTCTTTTTTCTCTTTCAATTTCAGTTTGGCAAGTTAACATGACATATCTTTAAGCTCATGGATTCTTCCCTTGGCTATGCTTAGCTTGCTGATGAGCCCATCAGAAGCACCCCTCAGTTCTGTTACACTGTGTTCTAGCTAAGAGTTCAGCTTTATTTAATATTTGCAATATCCGTAGCTGTCAAAAACTTCAAGTTCATCAGGCATCCTTGTTATTATCACTAACACTTCTTTGGGCTTTCTTATGAACTCCTGCTTAGGTAGAGTCTAAATTTTGCAGCTCTTTCAGCTATAAGTCATGCTTATTATGGCAGCATTGTGGGTGTGGCAATAAGGTGTAGGAGAACAGAAATGTTCTAAAGTACTTTTTCTTCAATTACTGGGAAATAATTTATTTTATTTACAATCATATAATTATGGGACATGCAGTAATATTATGATATACATTTGCAATATGGAATGATTGAATCAAGCAAACTAACATATCCATCACTTGAGCTAATCACTTATTCCTTCTGCTAAACCACAACTTTCTAATATTTGACCAATACTTTCCCTCAGTCTCAAGCCTCTGTTAACTGCCATTCTATTCTCCACTTTATAGGGTCAATTATGAGTGAGAATAGGTCGTTTTTGTCTTTCTTTGCATGTTTTATTTGCTTAGCACAATGTCCTTTGAGTTCATCCATATTGTCACAAATGACACACTATACTTTTAAAAATGCTTAATAGTATTATATTTCCCTGTACATATGCACCACATTTTCTTTATCCATTCATATATTGATTGACATTTAGGTTTATTTCATATCTCAGCTATAGTGAACAATGTTGCAATGAACATGGACATGTGAATGTCTTTCTGATTGTAAGACCTTAGGGTATATATCCAGAAATGGGGTTGCTAGATTATTTGTTAGGTGGTTAATATTCAAAATATATAAGGAGCTCAAACATCTCAATAGCAATACAAACTGATTAAAATATGGGCAGAACACCCGAACAGACATTTCTCAAAAGAAGACATAAAAATGGCCAAAGACACAGAAAAGAATGCTCGACGTCATTAAGGAAACACAGTTTAAAACCACAGTGAGATAACACCCCACATCTGTGAGTGTCAAAAAGATGAAAGATAAGTGTTGGTGATAATGTTGAGATAAGATACATTTAGTAGGGGGAGGAGCAAGATGACTGACAGGTACCAGCCTCTGACAGAAGCTCCCGTCCAGAGGGAAGGATAAAGTCCAGAAAAAACCCAACAAAGTTGAAGATTGGGAGCCAAGTTGAGAGAGAAGAGTGATACCAGCAGCACACCTCTGCTGAGTCAAGCAGGGACTCCTAGAAAACAATCTACAGGTACATAATACACCCCAAAGAAAAAGTGTCCATCCCCTCCCCCAAGAAAACTGTGCTTTTCCTTTGTCTTCTCTTCAACTGCTCCTCTGGGTCTCCTGCAGGCAACTGATAAACTGAGGACCTATTATCTCACCCCATGAGTGAGAACTACTGACAGTGGGGTCTACTACCCTGGAGGGACCCTGCTGAGACCCCAGGCAGAAAAGTGGAACTGGTGTTCGCACTGCCGTTTTGAGTTTCCAGTACACCCTTCCCCCCTTACCTGCAGAGACAGTGAGAGGACACCCAAAAGCAGCGTCCCCTCACACTTGCCGGACCAACCCCCTGTCCCAGTCCTGCACCAGGAGAACTGCTTGAACCATATTCTCTGTGCCAACCAACTTATCCTGCTAGGCAGCGTGTTCATGCCAGGCTGCTATCCCTGCTTCCTGGGGGCCTGCTGCCACTGCTGTGCACTCAGGACTGAACCCTGTGTGCCAGCACCTCCTGTGCCCACCTGCCTGCCCTATCTGTGGTCCCACTTCCCAGGGGCCACTGTCGCCACTGCCTGGTGCCCAGGACTAAATCCTGAGGGCTGGCACTTCCTGCTGCTGTCTACCAGACTGGTACGTGGTCCCCCACTCCCCAGGAGCCACCACTGCCATTGCTGCCACGTGTCCAGGACTGAATCCTACAGGCTGGCACTTCCCGCCCACATGCCTGCTGGGTCGACCATGCACCCAGGACTGAATACTGCAAGCCAACGGGCAAAACTAAGTTGAAACTTGTAGATTAACAAGAATATGCACTTATGGGAGAAAAAGTCAATTAAATCCAAGAAGAAGGAGGGGAGGGGGAAGAGGTAGGGAAGCTCTCACCTAACTGGTACAATGTAGGGGTATATGGCACACTTCCTGAATGAAGCATTCAATTATAACCTGCACTTTATCTTACAAATGTGAAAAATGTAACCTAATCTCATGTACACTTATATTAATATGAAATTAAAAAAGAAAAGAAATTGTTGGTTCAATATTTCTTTCTACAAAGACATCTTGCATATTTGCTTAGGTGATGTTAGTGGAAGGGCTACTAGAAGACAGAAAAAAATGTGCAGTAATTACATTTCTACAGTGCTTGGATCCCAGAATGTACAAATTTGAATCCAAAAGGAAACTAGAAATATTAGAAAGTATTGCCTCAGTCCTTCACAAACCAAATACTGACAAAATCAAAATAGTGGCAGGGGTGCAAGAGTTTGGCAATTGACCTCATCATAGATTAACTCAATTTAGTTAAAGTTGTAGCTATTCCCATTGTCAGCTCTACTTTAAGAAGAATCTAAATGATCATCCTTAATCTAACCTATTGACTAGTGGTCAGTAAAATACAACCAATAGGCAAGATCTAACTTTCCACATCTTTTCATAAGTAAACTTTCATTGGAACATAGCCATATTCATTTATTTATGTATTATCTGTCTTTTTTTTTTTTGCAATGGCAGAGTAGTTGCAACAGAGACCATATGACTCACAAAGCCTAAAATATTTACTACTTTTTTGTGAACTATATGGTCTTGTATGAACGACCTTAAGTTCTACCTTAAATACTAGAAAAAAAAAAGAAGACAACATTAAACTCATATTAGCAGAAAAAGGAAATAAAAATCAGAGTAGAAATAATAAAATATAAAAATAAGAAATAATGAATAATCAATGAAAGTAAAAGCTGGTTCTTTGAGATACTTTTAGTCACACTGATCAGAAATGAAAGAGTAAAGACAGAATTACCAGGGACAGTAATGAGAGAGGTGATATCACTGGAGAGTCGGCAGTTATTAAAAAGCTCCCTCAGGACAGAATAGAGTGTTTAAAGAGCCTATGTGATGGTTAAATTTTATGTGTGAAGTTGTCTAGGATATGGTGCCCAGTTGTTTGTTCAAATATTAGTCTAAATGTGGCTGTGAAGGTATTTTAAAAATGTAACTAATATTTACAGTCAATTGACTTTAAGTGAATATTACCCACAATAACGTGGGTGAGCATTATTCAAGTTGAAGGCATTAAGAGAAACCCTGAGGTATCCCAGAAAAGAAAGAATTTAGCCTCAAGACTGCAACATTAACTCTTGTCTAAGTTCCTAGCCCAACATTAATGCAAGCCAATTCCCTAAAATCACTTTATATATGCATCAGATATCTATCTAGATATAGATATCTATTATTATATAGGCCTATCTATAATGTATTTAAAGTAATGAAAGAAAAAATGACCTACAATTCTATATCCTGTGAAATTGTCTTTCAAAAATGGAGGTAATAAATATCTTACCACAACAAATAAGTAAGCGAGGAGACAGTTATGTTAATCAGTTAGATGTAAGCATTCTGCATTGTATATCATATTAGCACATTATACCCCATAAATGCATTAATGTACACAGTCATGATTTAATAAAGAATAAAAAAAGAAAAAAACAAAAAAATGAAGATAAATATATTTAGAAAAATGAAGCTGAAGAGTATATGTCAGTTGAAGACTTGAATTAAAAGAAGGACTAAAGGATATGCTAAAACTATGTTCTTCAGCCTGAAGTAAAACAAATTAAGTTAGAAACTTGGACTTACAACAAAAAGATATAGTATTTCAAGATTTACAACATGTATAGAAATAAGAAGTATAGTACCAATTGTGAAAAGGATGAAAACGAAATAAATAAAAGTATACTTTTTAAAGGTTCAAATATTTGTATTTTAAAGTGGTATAAAGTTATTTCAAGATATACTGTCAAAAGATAAAGATGTATATTTAGATCCCTAGAGCAATCATTAAAAAATAAAGCAAAAAGGTAGAACTGGAAAAAAAGCAAAAACAAAAGAAAAGCCAGATAAGATAAAATTAAATAGAGTAGAGCCTCTGTAAGTTGACCACCCAAGGGTCTGGAACAAACTGATCAACATATGGAGATGGTCAAGATAAGGATCTATGCCTATGGTACTGATACATGCATGTGGTGCATGTCTGACCTATGAAAATGAGGTTAACTGAAGCAGGTGATCAATATAGAGAGGTGACAAACTATGAAAGTGCTATGTATTAAAAAAAGATTTTGATTAGTTCAAAGTAAGGCAAAAAAAAGCAATAGAAGAACAAAATAAAGTAGGAAAAGCAGAAAAAATTAACAAAATGGTAGGCTTAAACTGAACTACATTGATAATTACATTAATGTTAATGTATTAAATACTCCAATTAATGGTAGGTGTCATCAGAATGAATAATAAAGCAAGACACAACTCAATGTTGTCTTTAAGAAACATAGTTTAAATATAAACTAAAAGAATAGGAGTGGAAAAGGATATGCTACCCAAATAATTAAAAGAAGGTTGAAATGTCTATACACATATTAGTAGACAAAACAGACTTCAAGAGCAGTGATATTAGCAGATCTAGAGAAAGAAATTTTATAATGATTAAAGTGTACATTTATTAGAAATACATGCATATCACTCCTAAATGTGTGTTTACTATTAGATTAGCATAAGAACAGAAGAAGGAGCTTGGCGCCTGTAGCACAGTGGTTACGGTGCCAGCCACATACACCAAAGGTGATGGGTTCAAACCCGGCCTGGGCCAGGTAAACAACTGCAACAACAGCAACAACAAAAAAATAGCCAGGCATTGTGGCAGGCACCTGTAGTCCCAGGTACTTGGGAGGCTGAGGCAAGAGAATCACTTAAGCCCAAGAGTTTGAGGTTTATGTGAGCTGTGATGCCATAGCACACTACTGAGGGTGACATAGTGTGACTCTGTCTCAAAAAAAAACCCCAAAACATAAGAAGGAAAAATAGTTTGAACTGAAGTGAGAAATAAGCAAATATATGAACGTATGTGTAAATTGTAACCATATTCTATCAGTAATTGATAAAAACCATACACAAGAAATAGTAAGAAATGTAAAAGATTTAAAGAACACCATTAAAATCATTGCCTAATCATCATTAATTGAACACTATGTAAAACAATACCAGAATATCAGTGTATATTGTTTTGAAGGAAATATGAAATGTTTACCAAGGATGACACTCTGCTATTCCACAAAACAAGGGTCAATAAATTCAAAGGGATTTAAATCATACAGCCTATATTTCCTGATTACTTCATATTTGATTAGAAATAAATGATAAAAATCTATATAAAAATACCCAAATATTTGAAAGTTATTCAATATATTTTAAACACCCAGGAATCAAAAAAGAAGTCAAAAGGGAAATTAGAAAATATTTCAAGCTGAATAAAAATAAAACTAAACACAACAAAATGTTTGTGATGTCACAGAATCAGTACTCAGGAAATTTATACATTTAAATGATTATATCAGAGAAGAAATAAATCTCAATGAACTGAGATTCCACTTTAAAAATCTAGAAAAAAGACTGAGTTAAACCAAAGTAAAGAAAATAGAAGGAACTACAATTCATAATAAAGAACAGAAATCAGGGAAATAGAAAATAAGCGAAAGTGGAGAAAACCATCAATGTTAAAAGATGTTTGTTTGGAAAAATGTATAAAATTGACAAATCCCTAGCAAGGCTTATCAACAAAGAAAGGAAAAAAGGAAAGAAAACACAAATCATCAATAGCAAATATAAATAAGGAGACAGCATTACAGATACTATACACATGAAAAGAATAAGGCAATTTATAAGAAACATACTAGTATGTTCAAAATTTAGATAAAATAGACAAACTCCTTTAAAGTTACAGCTTGCCAAAGCTTACACAAGAATAGAATATCAACTCACTTTTTGATTTCAGCATAACCTTGATACCAAAAGCTCACAAGGACATTACAAGAGGAATAACCTTAAGACACATACCCCACTTTGACATAGATACAAACCCCTTATCAAAATATTAAAAAATGGACTCTGGAACCATATAAAAAAGCATCATAATTCAAGTTGATTTTATCACTGGTATGTAAGGTTGGTTGACATTTAATATAATTTAATACAATTGATTACATAAACACAAGAGTGAGAAAATAATATGATCCTTTCAATAGATTAAAAAAATGCTACTTAAGGAGGAGCGTAATGGCAGATGGGAAGGACGTTTAGCTTGGCTCTCCTGGAATAATAGGGGAGAGGGAGTGGGGTAGATCATTCCCAGCATGGAATATTGATGTGGAGTGGCAGTTTGGGGTGTGCAGCAAGGTGGAGGATTACTGGACTTGGAGTGTAATCTGGAGCTGCAGAGACTACCAAGAAAGTTTCTGTGCCAGGCTGCAGTGGCTACAGGTGGCGGCAGGAACCAGCACTCCCGCCACCCACCTCCCCGCCCACGGAGGATTACAATTCCCAGTTCATGGGGAAACTAGGTGTTGTGTAGAAAGATTAGTGTAGTGTTGACTCCCAAGTGGAATTAGGCAGCTAGAGTGGGGTCCCGTCTGATGTGGTACCACCCCAGTTAGGCAGCAGGAGAGACACTCAGATGGTAAAGATCCTGAATAGGAAGAGGTCATTGTTTTAAAATTTGGGAGATGGTGGTGGCAGTGATTTGAGTCTCACTGGCAGCTAGTCATCCTACACTCGGAACTGGCCCAGGGTGTCTCACACTTCTGGGAAACTGTTGCAGAGAGAATTCATGAAACCTGCTTATGAAGATTTTTTGAGATCTGTGGAATCAACAGTTCTGTAGGGTCTACACCATGACCAAGTGGATTCTATCCCAGGGTCTCAAGGTTGGTTCAATATATGTAAATCTATAAATATAATATGTCACATAAACAAACTAAAAAACAAAGACCATATGATTCTCTCAATAGATGCAGAAAAAGCTTTTGACAATATCCAGCATCCTTTCATGATCAGAACACTTAAGAAAATAGAAATAGAAGGGACTTTTCTTAAACTAATAGAGGCCATCCACAGAAAACCCACAGCCAATATCACATTGAATGGAATAAAATTAAAAACATTTCCACTCGGATCAGGATTCAGGCAAGGCTGCCCATTGTCTCCACTGCTTTTTACCATAGTAATGGAATTCTTAGCCATCACAATCAGGCAAGAGAAGGCGATCAAGTGTATCCACATAAGGTCAGAGAATATAAAGCTTTCACTTTTCACAGATGACATGATTTTATACCTGAAAAACCCCAGGGACTCAACTACAAAACTCTTAGAAGTGATCAAGCATCTCAGGATACAAAATCAATACTCACAAATCAGTAGCTTTTATATATACCAATAATAGCCAAGCCAAAAAACCAGTCAAGGACTATATTCCCTTTAGAGTTGTGTCAAAGCAGATGAAATATTTGGGAATTTACCTAACAAAGGATGTGAAAGATCTCTATAAATAGAATTATGAAACTCTGAGAAAAGAAATAGCTGAAGATGTTAACAAATGGAAAAACATACCATGCTCATGCCTGGGAAGAATCAACATTGTTAAAATGTCCATATTACCAAAAGAAATTTACAAATTTAATGCAATTCATATCAAAGCACCATCATCATACTTTAAAGAACTGGGCAAAAATAGTACTTCATTTTATATAGAAACAGAAAAAACCTCTAAGAGCCAAGAAGTTACTCAGAAATGAAAACAAATCAGGAGGAATCACATAACAGACTTCAAACTTTACTATAACTCTATAGTGATCAAAACAGCATGGCACTGGGTGGCACTGATGGCTCAGTGGGTAGGGCGCTGGCCCCATATACTGAGGGTGGCAGGCTTGAACCCAGCCCTGGCCAAACTGCAAAAAAAATGGCCAGGCCTTGTCACAGGTGCCTGTGGTCCCAGCTGCTCAGGAGACTAAGGCAAGAGAATTGCCTAGGCCCAGAAGCTGGAAGTTGCTGTGAGCTGTGATGCCATCGCACTCTATCGAGGGCAATAAAGTGAGATCCTGTCTCAAAAAAAAAAAAATAGCATGGTACTGGCACAAAAATAGAGAGGTAGATATAAGCAACAGAATTGAGAACCAAGAGATGAACCCAGATGCTTATCATCATTTGATCTTTGATAAGCCCATCAAAAATATAAATTAGGGGAAAGAGTCCCTATTTAACAAATGGTGCTAAGTGTACTGGCTGGCAACTTGTATAAGACTTAAACTGGACCCACACCTTTCACCATTAACAAAAATTGACTCTCACTGGATAAAAGATTTAAACTTAAGACATGAAACTATAAATATACTTGGAGACACTGCAGGAGAAACACTTGAAGAAATTGGCTTGGGAGAATACTTTATGAAGAAGACCTCCCCAGGCAATTGAAGCAACACGAAAAATTCATTACTGGGATTTGATCAAACTAAAAAGCTTCTGCACAGCCAAAAGCACAGTAAGTAAAGCAAGCAGACAGCCCTCAGAATGGGAGAAGATATTTGCAGGTTATGCTTCTGACAAAGGTTTGATAATGAGAATCCACAGAGAACTCAAACTTATTAATAAGAAAAGAACACATAATCCCATTTCATTGTGGGCAAGGGATATAAACAGAAACTTCTCTGAAGAAGATAGGTGCATAGCCTATAGGCACATGAAGAAATGCTCATCATTTTTAATCATCAGAGAAATGCAAATCAAAACCACTTTGATATATCCTCTAATTCCTCCTGTAAGAGTGGCTCACATAACAAAATCCCCAAACTACAGATGTTGGTGTGGATGTGGAGAAAAGGGAACACTTCTGCACTGGTAGTGGGAGTGCAAACTAATATGTCCCTTTTGGAAAGAAGTATGGAGAATACTCAGGGACCTAAAAGTAGACCTGCCATTTGATCCTGCAATCCCTCTACTAGGCGTATATCCAAAAGACCAAAAATCACTTCATAACAAAGATATTTGCACCAGATTGTTCATTGCAGCTCAAGTCATAATAGCCAAGTCACTGAAAAAGCCCAAGTGCCTGTTGATCCATGAATGTATTAATAAATTGTGCTATATGTATACCATGGAATATTATGCAGCCTTAAAAAAGATGGAGACTTTACTTCTTTTATGTTTACATGGATAGAGCTGGAACGTGTCCTACTTAGTAAAGAATCTTAAGAATGGAAGAAAAATACCCAAAGTACTCAGTACTATTATGAAACCAATTATAATCACTCACACTTTCATATGAAGAATAGATCACAACTATGGCCCAGGATGAAGGAAGGATGGGGGATTCGGAGGGGAGGGAGGAGGTCAGATCAAGGGAGGGTGAATGGTGGGATCACACCTATGCTGCATATTGCAAGGGTACATGTCAGATTTATTATGTATAGAGTATAAATGTCTTAACACAATAATTAAGTAAATGAGATGAGGTATATATTAACCAGTGTGATGTAAGCATTCCTAATTCTATATGAAATCAACACATTGTACCCCATAAATGCATTAGTGTATACATGATCTATGTGTTTGTGATTTAAGAAAAATAAAATAATGCTACTTGACAAAAAGCAATGTTTATTAATGAAAACAGTAGAAAGGACCTATCTCAATTTAATAAAGGGCATGTGTAAAAATCTTAAAGCCAATGTTAGACTTAATGGTGAAGTAGTGAATGCTTTCCTCTTAAGATTGAGAACAGAGCAGGAATATCCACTGTTGACAGCTTTTTCTGCATCAATTGAATCATATGGTCTTTGTTTTTTAATTTGTTTATGTGATGAATTACTTTTATAGATTTATGTATGTTGAACCAGCCTTGAGATCCTGGGATAATACCCACTTGGTCGTGATGTATAATTTCTTTGATGTGTTGCTGGATTCTGTTTGTTAGGATCTTGTTTAATATTTTTGCATCAATATTCATTAGTGATATTGGTCTGTAATTTTCTTTTCTTATTGGGTCTTTTCCTGGTTTGGGTGACATTGATTTTCCCTGACAGGCTGTGATGTGGCCTCATCCATTCAGGCCTGGCAGACACTCAGAACCTCCTCCTAACTGCAGGTCAACCTTGCCAGAGTCCATCACTTTGTCCCATGCAACAGGGTAGACTGAGTGTTTGAAGCACAAGCAGGTATGCGGAGCACATGTCACCTGTGTGGCCATCCACCAGTGCACTGGTGCCATCAACTCATTTCCCCAGAGCTGGGTAATGGCTGAATTCAAGCCCAGTAAGATCACACTGCACACTCTGCAGGACCCCTGCCTGGGGAGCTGCTTTCTGGGAAAGATGCTGCTTACTTCCAGGAGCTCTCTGACCTGTGCTGCCAAGGCTTCCCCAAACACTGTCTTCCCCACACAGTTAACATTTTGGTGACAGGAGCCTTCCCCCACTTATACCAGTCACAATCCCAAAAATTAACAACATGAAACAATTCTCCAAGTAAACATGAGGACAAGTGTGTTAGTCAAGGCTCTGGGGACAAGGGAAGTTCAGAGAATGGGTATCACATAGCTTTCCACTCTGCCCCTTGGCCAACTGCAGTCACTGACACAGGAAACTGAGTCCAGTTGATTGGTGGCCAAGGGCAGCTTGTGGCATGGCTGAGGTTGGAGGTGGAGCCATATCTCCCAAGGGGCATAGCAGGGGTGGAATCAAATTAGCGCAATGGGGCCTCTCGGGCCCAAGGTCTCCTCACACAGCTAGGTCAAATGCAGGGCCTGCTCTCCAACCATCCTGGGTGAGGCTCATTCCCCTCAGCCTGCCACTGAGATCCCCACCTCACCGTCCATCTCTCTACTACATTCTTTAATGACCTTCACCAAAACAACTTCCACCAACAATAACAGGCCACACAGGCAAGGACCAAGACTACAGCAAAGGAGGAGCAAGGCCCCCTTTGTCATGGAGCTGGCGACTGGCTGCAACAGCACCATGCATCTAACATGCCCCTTTTGAGGCTCCACCAGCTGTCTCCTCCCATCTTTTCCACCCTACTGACACAGGGCTAGCCTGGGTCAGAGCCCAGGGCACATGCAGCCTTATCACCCAGATGTGTCTGAGGGAGCTCAGTGAATTCCAGGGAGTGCTACAGCGGAAGGACCACGAGTGCCAAGCCACCATCCTTCTGGGACACACTTAGCCTTCTAGGAACTTTCTGATACTTCTGGGAAGAGAATCCAGTCACCTATAAGGCAGCCTCTCTCCAGGTATGCAGGGTGCATGGGCAGAGGAAGGTGGGGTGTCTGCCTGATACCCTGAGGGCCTCCGCGTAGTGTCCTGCAAAGCTGAGCTTCTGAGATAATAGCAAGCAATCCAGATATTTCAATTAAGACAACCTGAAATCTCCTTAAGAAGGAGAAAAGCCTCTCCGTGACTCCTTGGGAGGTACCATGCTGTCTACAGGTGTGTTAGAAGGTCTCCATTAAGGGTATGAGCCAGATCTTCCAGCACTGGCAGGCGAAGGAGGGGGAAATATCTAGCATGGAAGGGCTCAAAACAGCATGAGAGAGTGGGTGTTTCATTCTCTTGGTGGCACCCAGGGGAGCCAACATGGCTGGGTGCTAGCAGCACCCCGTTCTCCATGCAGGCCCCACCAGGACACCCACTATCTACTGGGCTGCAGGTACTAGTGCGTGAACATGTTGAGCTCGCTATCCAACCAACCAGCTTTATTCCTCAGCAGCTTTGCTTTGCTCTGAGGTGAATCAAGAACCTCAGTTTTCTTGTTCATGGCTTCAGTTTCCTGCTCTAGGTTCTCTGGCATGATGTCAACTTGCTGACACAGATGAGCAAAGGTCCCAGACAGTTCCTGCTGGACTTGGTGGCTGCAGTTGGAACCAGTGTACATGATGATGAGCTGCAGATTCTTACTGGCATACTTGATGAACTGGCCACACATCCATCCCAAAGAAGAGGGCAATGAACTGTCAGTCTACCACCTTTCATACCACTCCTCCAACAACGAGAGTGCCCATGGAGGTCCTGGATGTCAGGGAGGCCAGGCCAGTAACCATGGAAACCATGAGTTTCTCCTGGGTGAGGGAGCCCTGTGGCAGGGTTGGGGGCATGTTGGGGTTGGCTGGCATCAGAGAGACGGGATGCTGAGCCTGGTCGTTGTACCCATCAAGGCTCAAGTGCTGTTCTTGGGGCCCAGGAACCTATTCACCCGAGTGAAAAATGGAACTCGATGTCCTCCTGGAAGTCAGCACACAACTTACACAGCTTATCACAGTTCAGGTCGTAGCTGAGGGAGAAGCATTGGTGAGGGATCAGCATGTCTATCTGACTCCGCACAGAAGAAGGAAGGAGGAGCTTCAAGCATCTATCCTGTCCTGTTGCATCACTGCAGGAAGCTGGTGATGGCCATGGAGCAGTGGTCCAACATGCTTTGGTCCAGTCCTTCCTCTATATGGTGATGCAATTCATTCTTCATTTTTTTTTAATTAAATCATAGCTGTGTACATTAATGCAATCATGGGGTACAGTGTGGTGTTTTCACATACAATTTGAAATATTCTCATCAAAATTGTTAACAGAGCCTTCTTAGTTATTGTGTTAAGACATTTATATTCTACTTTTAGAAAGAATCACTTATACCCTTGTAAGATAAATCATAGAGGTGATCCCACCAATTACCCTCCCTCCACCTACCCACCTCCCTCCCAGCCCCCGTTCCTGTATTCTTAGGCTATAATCAGGTTATAACTTTCATATGAAAGCTATAAATTAGTTTCATAGTAGGACTGTGTACATTGGATACTTTTTCTTCCATTCTTGTGATACTTTGCTAAGAAGAACATTCTCCAGCTCTATCCATGTAAACATGAAGGAGGTAAAATCTCCATCTTTCTTTATGGCTACATAGTATTCCATGGTGTACATATACCACAGTTTATTAATTCAATTTGTGGATTGATGGGCACTTGGGTTTCTTCCATGACCTGGCTATTATGAATTCGGCTGCAATAAACATTCTAATACAAATATCTTTGTTGCAATGTGATTTTTGGTCTTCTGGATATATACTTAATAAAGGAATTTTAGGATCAAATAACAGGTCTATTTTTAGTCTTTCCAAAAAGGATGAATTAATTTGCATTCCCACCAGCAGTGTAGAAGTGTTCCCCTTTCTCCACATCCACGCCAGCATCTCTGGTTTTGGGATTTTGTGATATGGGCTAATCTTACTGGAGTTAGGTGATATCTCAAAGTAGTTTTGATTTGCATTTCTCTGATGACTAAGAATGATGAGCATTTTTTCATATAGTTGTAGGCCATGCACCTAAATTCTTTAGAGAAATTGCTTTTCAAATTCCTTGCCCACCCTGAGATGGGATCATTTGTTCTTATCTTGCTAATACGTTTGAGTTCTCTATGGATTCTGGTTATTAAACCTTTATTGGAGACATAACCAGCAAATATCTTCTCCCATCCTGAGGGCTGTCTACTTGCTTTACTTACTGTGTTCTTGGCTATGCAGAAGATTTTTAGTTTGATCAGGTAATGATCAAGTAATGATAAGTAGCTGGATTCATCTCTTGGCTCTCTATTCTGTTCCGTACATCTACCTCTCTGTTTTTGTGCAATACCATGCTGTTTTGATCGCTATCGATTTATAGTATAGCCTGAGATCTGGTAGCATGATTCCTCCTGCTTTGTTTTTATTTCTGAGTAATGCCTTGGCTATTTGAGGTTTTTTCTGATTCTACGTAAAGTGAAGTATTATTTTTTCAAGATCTTTAAAGTATGACAATGGAGCTTTAATAGGGATTGCATTAAAATTATATATTGCTTT
>CAUYQV010083097.1:0-17160 GCA_963574575.1 Galagoides demidoff | reverse complement strand
ACAGGCGCCCGCCACAACGCCTGGCCATTTTTTGGTTGCAGCCATTATTGTTGTTTGGCAGGTCCGGGCTGGGGATTCGAACCTGCCACCTTAGGTGTATGTGGCTGGCGCCTTAGCCGATTGAGCCACAGGCGCCGAGCCCATTCTTGTGATTCTTTACTAAAAATAATGTGTTCCACTTCCATCCAGGTTAATACAAAAGATATAAAGTTTCCATCTTTTTAATGGCTGAGTAGTATTCCATGGTATACATATACCACAGCTTGTTAATCCATTCCTGGGTTGGTGGGCATTTAGGTTGTTTCCACATTTTGGCAATTGCAAATTGAGCTGCGATAAGCAGTCTAGTGCAAGTGTCCTTATGGTAAAAGGAATTTTTTCCTTGTGGGTAGATGCCCAGTATTGGGGATTGCAGGATCAAATAGGAGGTCTAGCTTGAGTTTTTTGAGGGTTCTCCATGCTTCCATCCAAAAAGGTTGTATTAGTTTGCAGTCCCACCAGCAGTGTAAAAGTGTTCCCTTCTCTCCAAATCCACACTACCATCTGCAGTTTTGAGATTTTGTTATGTGGGCCATTCTCACTGGAGTTAGATAATATATTAGTGTGGTTTTGATTTGCATTTTCCTGATAATTAGGGACAATGAAAAGTTTTTCAAATATTTGCTAGCCATTCATCTATCTTCTTTAGAGAAAATTCTATTCATTTTTCTTGCCCATTGATATATGGAATTGTTGGCTTTTTTCATTTGGATTGATTTGAGTTCTGTATAGATTGTGGTTATTAAGCTTTGGTCTGATTCAAAATATGCAAATATCCTTTCCCATTGTGTAGGTTGTCTATTTGCTTTGGTTGTTGTCTCCTTAGCTGTACAGAAGCTTTTCAGTTTAATTAAGTCTCATTTGTTTATTTTTATTGTTGTTGCAATTGCCATAGAAGTCTTCTTCATAAAGTCTTTCCCCAGGCCTATATCTTCCAATGTTTTTCCCATGCTTTCTTTGAGGATTTTTATCATTTCATGCCTTAAATTTAAGTCCTTTATCCATCTTGAATCAATTTTTTTTGAGTGGAGAAAGGTGCAGGTCCAGTTTCACTCTTCTACATGTGGATATCCAGTTCTCCTAGCACCATTTATTGAATAGGGATTCTTTCCCCCAGTGGATGTTCTTGTTTGGTTTATTGAAGATTAGGTGGTTGTAAGTTAGTTTGTTTCATTTCCTGGTTTTCTATTCAATTCTAAATGTCTATGTCTCTATTTTTGTGCCAGTACCACGCTGTCTTGACCACTATGGCCTTGTAGTACAGCCTATAATCTGTTATGCTAATGCCTCTGGCTTTCTTTTTATTACTAAGAACTGCCTTAGCTATACGGTTTTTTTCTGGCTCCATACATAACAAAGAATTATTTTTTCCAAGTATTGAAAGTATGATGTTGGTATTTTAATAGGTATGGCATTGAATCTGTAGATTGCTTTGGGAAGTATAGCCATTTTAACAATGTTTATTATTCCTAGCCATGAGCATGGTATTCTTCCATTTGTTAATATCCTCTGCTATTTCCTTTCTTAGGGTTTCATAATTTTCTTTGTAGAGGTCCTTCACCTCTTATTTTAGGTATATTCCTAGGTATTTCATTTTCTTTGATGCTATGATGAAGGGGATTGTGTCCCTAATTAGCCTCTCATCACATCTATTATTGGCATATGCAGAGGCTACTGACTTGTGGACATTGATTTTGTATCTTGAGACATTACTGTAATTTTTTACGACTTCTAGGAATCTTGTGATTGAGTCTTTGGGGTTCTCTAAGTAGAAGATCATATTGTCAGCAAAGAGAGAAAGTTTGACCATCTCTGCTCCCATTTGGATGCCCTTCATTTCCTTCTCTTACCTGATTGTATTGGCTAGAACTTCCAGCACTATATTGAACAGTAGTGGTAACAGAGGACAACCTTGTCAGGATCCAGTTCTAAGTGGAAAGCTTTCAGTTTTACTCTTTTCAGTAAAATATTAGCTATTGGTTTGTCACAGATAGCTTCGATCAGTTTAAGAAATGTGCAATCTATGCCTAAACTCTTCAGTGTTCTAATTAGAAAAGGATGCTGGATTTTATCAAATGCTTTTCTGCATCTATTGAGAGGATCATATGGTCTTTGTTGGTACAGTGAATAACGTTTATGGACTTGCATATGTGAAACTAGCCTTGCATCCCTGGGATGAAACCTACTTTATCGTGATGTATGACTTTTTTGATGATAAACTGTATTCTATTGGTTAGGATTTTGTTGAGAATTTTTGCATCTATATCCATTAGTTAAATTGGTCTGAAGTTCTTTTTAGTTGGGTCTTTTCCTGGTTTTGGTATCAGGGTGATGTTTGCTTTGTAGAACGTGTTCAGGGAGATTCCTTCCTCCTCAATTTTTTGGAATAATTTCTGCAGTATGAGAATAAGCTCCTCCTTGAAGGTTTGATAAAATTCTGGTGTGAAGCCATTTGGACTAGGGGCTTTTTTTGGTAGAAGATTTTTTTGCAGTTTTTGGCCAGGACTGGGTTTGAATCTGCCACCTCTGGCATATGGGGCCAGCACCCTACTCCTTTGAGCCACAGATGCCACCTGTTAGAAAATTTTTTATTGTTTCTTTGATCTGATTGCTTAAGACTGGTCTGTTTAGGAGATCTGTTTCTTCCTGGCTAAGTCCAGGGAGAGGGTATAATTCCAAACGTTGATCCATTTCATTCACATTGTCAAATTTCTGGGCATAGAGTTTTTATAGTATTCAGAGATAATCTCTTGTATCTCTGTGGCATCTGCTGTTATTTCTTCTTTATCATTTCTGATTGAGGTTACTAGAGATTTTACTTTTCTATTTCTAGTTAGTCTGGACAAAGGTTTATCTATTTTATGTATTTATTCAAAAAACCAACTCCTTGTTTAATTAATTCTTTGAATGATTCTTTTGTTTTCAATTTCATTAATCTCTGATTTAATTTTGGATATTTCTTTTCTTCTGCTGGGTTTAGGCTTAGATTGTTCTTCTTTTTCCAATTCCATAAGATGGCTTGTGAGTTTGTTGATGTGCCCTCTTTCTGTTTTTCAGAGGTAGGCATCTAAAGTGATAAATTTTCCTCTCAGGACTGCTTTTGCTGTATCCCTCAGGTTTAGGTAGCTTGTGTCTTCATTGTTGTTATGCTCAAGGAAGTTAATGATTTTGTCTTTTATTTCTTCCTCCACCCAACTGTCATTCAGCATAAAGTTGTTTAATTTCCATGCCTTTGTGTGGTGTTGAACGTTTTTGTTGGAGTTGAGTTTCACCTTTAATACCTTGTGGTCTGAGAAGATACAAGATAAAAATTTAATTCTTTTGATTCTTTTGAGGTTTGTTTTATGTCCTAGGATATGATCAATTTTGGAGAATGTTCCATGGACCAATGAGAAGAATGTATATTCTTTATCTTTGGGAGGGAGTGTTCTATATACGTCTATCAAGCACTGTCTCATGTCCTTTATGTCTTTGTTTAATTTCTGTTTAGAGGATCTGTCTAGCTCTGTAAGAGGAATGTTAAAGCCCCTTGTTATTATGGTGATATAGTATATTATATTGTTCAGAGTAATTAAGGTCTATTTTAACAATCTGGGAGCATTTAAGTTGGGTGCATAAATATTTAGATTTGAAATGTCTTCTTGTTGTATTTTTCCCTTGACCAATATGTAGAATCCATCTTTGTGTTTCTTGACTTTAGTTTCTTTAAATCCACTTGTATCTGAAATAAAGATTGCAACCCCTCTTTTATTCTGAATTCTGTTTGCCTGAAAAATAGTCTCCTAACCCTTAACTCTGAGTTTTAATTTGTCTTTTGAAGCAAGGTGTGTTTCCTGCATATGGCAAACAGATGGCTTGTGCTTTTTAATTCAGATAGCCAGTCTATGCCTCTTCAGAGGGGAAGTCAAGCTATAACATTTATTGAGATAATTGATCAGTATGGTAGTGTTCTGTTCATCTTATTTTCTGAAAGTCCATTTCTTAGTTTTATCTTTTGCATCATAATGGAAGCTAGGTTCTGTCCTTTAGTTTCTGGGTGCTTTGCTGGTGGTCCATAGTGATGGTCAGTGTGTAGAACAGGTTGAAGTATTTCCTGTAAATCTGGTCTTGTTGTGGCAAATTTCCTCTATGTTTACATATCAGTAAAAGCTTTGATTTTTCCATCAATTTTTAAGCTTAGCTTAGCAGGATATAAAATTCTGGGTTGGATATTGTTTCATTTAAGAAGATTAAAGGTAGATAAACATTGTCTTCTGGCTTGAAAAGTTTCATTAGAAAAGTCTGCATTCACCCTGATGGATTTGCCCCTGTAGGTCCTGGAAGTTTGTAAAATCTTTTCTTTTGTCTTGACTTTGGACGGGTTCATCACAATGTGTCTTGGAGAAGCTCTGTTTTAGTTGAGGCGACCTGGGGTCCTATATGCCTCTGAAAGGAGTGTGTCATAATCTTTGGTGATATTTAGGAAATTTTCATTTATAATACTGTCTAGTATGGCTTCCATTTCTCTGGGGCATTTTTCTTCCCTTTCTGGGATACCTATAGTGTGGATGTTTGAACACTTCATAAAGTTCCATAACTCTGTCAGTGAACATTCTGCTTTCTCTCTTCTTTTCTGCCTCTTTAACTATCTGAGTTATCTCAAGAGCTTTGTCCTCTAACTCTGAGATTCATTCTTCTGCATGGTCTGATCTGTTGTTCATACTTTCTATTCCATCTTGAACTTCCCTTATTGACTGCTTTGAATCTGTCAGCTCTGCTATATCCTTTCTGTATTCTTCATATTGTTCATCTCTTATTTGATTCTGTTTTTGGATTTCCTTTTAGTTATTTTCCTCTTTCTCAGCAATTTCCTTCATTTTTTTTTTTTTTTGGTTATTTTCTACCTTCTCAGCAATTTACTTCATTGTTTTCATCATCTATATTTTAAATTCCCCGTCTGTCATTTCTAACATTTCTTTCTTTCTTTCTTTCTTTTTTTTTTTTTTTAGAGACAGAGTCTCACTTCCTTGCCCTTGGTAGAGTGCCATGGTGTCACAGCTCACAGCAACCTCCTACTACTGGGCCTAGGTTATTCTCTTGCCTCAGCCTCCCAAAGGGCTGGGACCACAGGCACCTGCCATGACACCTGGCTATTTTTTGGTGCAGTTTGGCTGGGGCTCGGTTTGAACCTGCCATCCTTGGTATATGGGGCTGGCGCCCTACCCACTGAGCCACAGGCACTGCCTGTTTCTAACATTTCTTTATAGGTGGAATCCTCTTTAGTAGTTACCTCACTGTCCCTTGGAGGAGTTGCTCTGGACTGGTTTTTCATGTTGCCAGGATTTTTCTGATTATTCTTCCTCATGAGTGTTTTTTTTTTTTTTAATCTGTTTCCTTGCCCTAATTTTTCTTTCACTTCCTCTTGCATTTTATGTTAATGTGCCTCTGGCCTAAGGTTTCAAGGAGTCCTTTTGGTACAGGACTAAAAGGATGAGAAGTTTGAAGAGCAAGAAGGGAAAAAAGATTTTCAAAAAAGAAAAAAAGGAAGGAGAAGGGTGAGTAAAAGGGAATATCGACAAAAAGAAGAGACACAGAAAGAGGGAGACAGGAGTAATAAAGGTGAACAGTGGGTATTTTGAACTCCCTTATGAACCTTTAAACTCTAGGGGTGCTGGATTTGGTGGTTCCCTTGAGGTCAGAAGTTCTTTGCCAGCCTGATCAGACACAGTACCCCCCTCTACCAAATAGAGAAGAAAGACAAAAATACTATAAATCAAACCAAAATAAACAAACATAAAACCTTACATGATATAATTGGGGGAAAATTCAAATAATAGATGCAGAAACACTAGCACAAATGAAGTTCTTATTATTATAGAAGTCAACAATGGGAAATTATATTTAAACTAGATAAATGAAAGAAAAGAAAAAAGAAGAAAAATCTAGAGGGAAAATGTTGAAATAAAAAAAAGAAAAGGAAAATGAAAAAGAAAGCAGTATATTTATCTCTCTGAATATTGTCTGGGCGACAGGTGATCTTCTAGGGTATGAGATGTTAATCACAGTGCTGATATAGCTATATGAGATGGAGATTGGAGGCCTCTACTGATTTCTCAAACCCTGTAGGGTTGGGAACCTAAATCTCTCCTCAGCCCACTTAAAAGACACTTTAAACCATTAACTATGGCTAAGCAGAAGCTTTTGCAGGAAAGCTGTTGTCACTGGAATCTCTCCTGAACTGGCTGTCTGCTTACCCAGTCTGCCAAAAGAGGTCTAACTCTATGCCCCTAAGGGCTGAGGTTTCAAGGCAGCCCTGCTACTGCCAAACCCTGAAGACTGCACTCTTCCCCAGCATCTCAGTCCTGGCCTTTGGCACTGCGCAGTCACTAGATCACTCACCCAAGGTCTCCCAGTAAGACTTGCTCTGGGACCCTGAGGACGGAGCCTATAGGGGCAGTTCTCCCACAATGGCTGTGCCTGCTGCCCACTGCTAAACAATATTAGCTCCATTCCAGTTCAGCCTGGGACCCTAGACAATGCTTCAAGTCATCCTCACTCTCACCCAAGTTCTCCCAAGGTAGTTCAACTGAGTGCCCAATTCCAAAAAACAAAACAGCACACAGGGAAAGTCTTCCCTGTTTGCAATCTCACTGCTGTTGTAGTTACAGCTGTGGCAGCCACAGCCTCAGACCTAATGAATGCAACCACTTGCCACTTCTCCACTGCTTTTGTCCACCTCCTGGGGTCCAGAAGTCTCTAGCTGTCTCCCTGCATCCCCAAAGGGATGTTTCTGGGCAGAGCCTACAAGCCCGAAATGCCTGGAGTCTTCTCTCCTGGATCTCATTACGCCCAGTTGCAAAGAAGCTGTTACTCAGCCACCATCTTACTCCCTCCCTCAGGAATAGCTCTTTCAGTATCATATATTTTTGATAGCACTTAGGGGAATAAAGTGGAATATGTCACTAAGGCAATATATGAATGTATTATGTAGAAACTAGTAACTAATTATATAAAATTCTTCTCCAGAGCTATGAAGTATTCTTCTGTTGAATGCCATTTGGGGCTATTTCACAAATATGTATAAAATCTTGAATGTATTTTTCCATTCTTTGTATATTAAGATGTTTGTTTTAACTATGTGTATATGGTATGCATAAAATGATATGTCATCTCATGTGATAGAAAAAAAATCTTATTTTAATCTTTCTTTTTGGGCATATTTTGTAATTGAATTTAGTCAATAGAGATGGAAGTGCATACTTGGATCTTAAATATTTTAACATCACTTATTGCCCATGATCACAAATCAGGGAAGAAAAATCTAATAAATTGAGACAAAATCAAGGTAAAGTCGAGGACTACCAAGATTGTTTCATCAGAGCTGTATAAACATATGGCCTAGTTCTATCTCTTTTCAGGTGGGAATACTTAAACACAAACATACATTTTATGACAGTACGTACATTCCAAAAGCAAATTATAATCTGCATAGTCCACAGAGGTGGTGGTAAAGGATAATGGTAGGAGAAAGAATGGAAAACTTGCTTTTATTTGCATGTGTGTAATAGTTATTTAATAATATCCTTGGACACAGGATTTGGGGTTTCCAAAGGAAGAAACAAATTTATGCTTATGGTTAACTGGACATAGAGTTATCTATCATTTCTAAAGTCACACTGTCAGAGCTCCGGACAACATCATAAAAGTGTTTCTAAATAATTGCTGCATTGATAAATTAACTAGCATATTGACTGTTCTGGATTCAATTGAAATAGACATTATTATACCCCTGGAAGTTATAAATAGCTTATAAAATGGACAAGTTCTCAACAGGTTGGGCTAAATGCTGCTGGGAGTGGTTAGTATGGTATTTTAAAAAGGCTTTTTCTCTACCAAAAAGACTCTCCACCATCAGATATGCTGGCAAGATAATAATAGGCTTTATTTTCATCAACACAGACTGTCAGTATATAAGCAGAATCTTAGATGCTATTCCTATACATAAATACACTTAGTTTTTTTAAGCAGCGTGATTTCACTGTCTCATGTACAAATAACAAGGGCATCCAATTGTCTGCCAATTACTAAACTTCATTCAGTTTGCTGGAAATAGTACCCACTTTCAAACTGCTAAAAATACCCTCTGACTAACTTATTGAAAGACAGTGCTCCTTTCTGGAACATCAGTTCCTTGAACAAGTCAAATGGAGAGCAAATTGCTCTATTTACATTATTTATTCTTATATTTATATTTAAAAGTCACCAATAATTAAGTTCACATATGTAATTGAAGGAAGTGACTAGAGGCATTGTATCATTTGACATGAAGGACATTGCTTTCAAATATAAAATCTTGTTAAAAAGAATTATGGTAAAGGCTTATTTCTATTAGGACATCAATAAGAAATTGCACATGGTGAAGTCAGGACAGAATTGCCTCATTGGAACAACCTTATCATATTAGAAAATCTGAAACTTTTTATTTATTTCAACAAGAAATCATCATCTTATGCTCTTTTTTATGTGCATGCAAAGATTGCGTCTGGTTTTATTTCCACACCACTTTCTTTCATTCTTTAAAAATTTAATATTTAGAATTCTGTTCTGAAGTATACAGATACAATTATGATTTTCTGTGCATTTATTAAGATATAATAATTGAATTTATTGGGCCCTGCTATGGGTCCAGATGCTGTATCAGGTACTTGGAATTCATTTTTTTATGGGAGGAGGTTTCTACTTTTTAAACACCTGTTTGTTTTGTTTTGTATTTTAATAGAAGAGAAAACTGAAGAGGAGAGATGCTATCTTTAATTTGGCAGGAAATTTGGCCAATATTAGAATTATAATTCAGACTTATCTGGCACTAAAACACCATCTCTTCCAGCTTCTTAAAATATCCTTTTGCAACTATTCATATATCCTTTGCAAACTTTGTTTACCTTTTTCTTTCCCAACTGTGCAATTTCATTTAGATAAAACTAGTAGAAGACAGGAAGGTAATTCTTTCTTTTAATCATTTAAAAATAAATTTAAACAATTTTTAGAGAAGTAGAATATGCAATTGGTACAAAAGCCAATAGGTATGAAAGAATGTGTAAAAAAAAAAATCTTTCTCCCATTCCTGTCAGCCACTTAGTGTTCCTTTCTAGGAATACCATGTTATCCATTTGGCTTGTATCATTCCACAGAGGTTCCCTGAAAATAAAAGTACATACTTTATGTAGTTGCTGACATTTAAAATATCTTAAATGTTATTTCATATCTGTATGTATACTATTGCTTTATTGTTTTAATGGCTATGTAATATTCTACTTTGTTATTGAATCATAATTATCTAGCTAGCCCACTATTGACGCTTAGATTGTCATGTTTTTCTTTTACTACTAAAATAAGAGCTTCCATGAACATCTTTGCATTAACTTCACAGATGTGCTAATATAGTTCAATGATAATTCCCTAGAATTGAAATTTCTGGAAAAGATTATACATGTGTTTAATTTTGATAGGTATTAGTTGAATTTCCTTAAATATATTTAAGGTCACTAAAAAATGAATTTCCTCTGAGAGGATCAAGGTCCTTTATAAATTCCTCATAATCAGCAACAGAACACTGAAACAAGGTAAGCAGCAATTACTGCAGTAAAGTTAAAATTAAATTAAAAAGCAGAACAAGAAAATCAACAGCAAGTCCTATGGTATGGCTAATGTCATCATAGATCGTGTGTATCTATACAGCTCAGAAGAAAAGCAAAATGGTAAAAGAGGACAATTTTAGAGAAGGAGCAAGAGAAACAAAATCAAATTCCATAGAAACAGTCCTCAAGGTTTACAGGGCAAAAATACACTGGGGCACAGCAAGTCAACCCTGAATGTTTGCTAACCCTACCTTTCCATCTTCCATTTTGGGACCAGCCCACTAGAAGGCCTTGAAGCAGTTACAACTGGAATAAAGGATTCCAAGTTATGATTTGTAAAATGTAGCTAATCAAAATGATAGAATGATTTAAAAAATATCAGGTAGTTAAAAGGACAGCTGTTTAACTTAGAGAAAGCAGACCTTGATATAAACACATGGTCCAAATGCTTAGGTGTCCATGGAGAAATTTAAATGAATCAAAGAGAACAGCTGTTTGCTTTCACATTTTTAAAATACCATATCTACCAGCTCTTATCCATCTATATCAAGAAGAATACCTAAAACTAGCAACTCTGATTTTAGGAACAAGAGTCCAACATGTTCGGAATCATTATGCAGCTCTAATCCATTGCAAGAAATGCAGAAACATAGCTCCTCATTTTCTTGTCAAGGTTGCATTCTGCTATGCTGCTATTTTTCATTCACTGGACACAAATCTACTCCTATGTATATTAACATACTCAATGCCTCTTTCAGTTTTCTCTGGAAAACTTCTTCTTTGAAAGTCTGTACATCAATTTCTGAACTCTTCCATGGTTTTATCACTGTCATTGACTCTGGGCTTGAGGGCAGAGACTGGGGCAGGGGGCTGACAACAAACTCCCTTGATCATTGGGTCCATATCTGCTTTGATATGGGCACAAGTGAGTCCTCTGGTGTGAGCACTACTGGAATGTGTAGGAGGTAAGGGGCTTACCTACTGGGGCAGAGGTGTCTAACAGAAGTGGAAGGGTGGGCCAGAGCCAGGGCTTTCTTCATGCCAGACTATTTTCCTAGACCATATTGAAGTAAGAGAGGGACTAAGCTCATCTGGAAGAGCCTGGGATTGAAGAAGAAGTGATATGTGTATGGATATACTTTAGGGCTTCCAACCCATATGATTAGTTTTTTGAGTTCTGACTCAAAGTGCCAGGTAATTCTGTAATTACTGTCAGAATGTCAGTAATCCATCTAGAACAGCTAGAGAACTCCTGGATTCAGTACCAATGCCAGGACTGATTTTTCTTAGAGGCCTCAATGGAAGGTCCTTTGGTGGATGCGTTGATGGCTCTGTTTCTAAAACCGGTATCTTTGGCTTGAAGTTTATATTTGCATATGTAATCTAATTCTGATGTTAGTTATTTAAATTTTAAATTTCTTTGCAAAAGATTGCACATTGTGATTATCGCCACCATTTAATCCAAATTATTGACCTTTGATTTCAGATTCACCCCTTATAGAAATTGTACCTCCCTACATCTTCTTTATATGCTAATTAAATCTAAGTTTTTGACCTCTTTTACTGCTTACCTTTTTACTTACACTGCTCTTATATCTCTCCCCAATTAACTTCTATTTTAATCTAAGTGTAGGTCTTTACTAAAGCAGCCAAGTGGAAACATAAAATATTAAAGATCACTCAATTTAAATGAGGCGTACATTTTAAAGTAAGGATATAATAAAATATATCTATGACATAGTTTTAAGCACCTTGATGATTAAGCACCATCCTAACTTCCTCTTAGAGCAGAAGAAATATGTAATGAATCAGTCAGAAGTTTTTATGGGGCTGCGAGAGCCTATCTTTTGTTTTTGAGAATTTCAGAACAAACTGACATCTATGCCCTTTAAAGATCTGTGATAATACAAGTTAATAGGCAGTTTACAAATGATCAGGAAATGGTTTTGCTTATTCTTCAAAGTTTCCCATTATCAATTTTTTCTTTTTCCTCTTTCTTTGGACTTAGTTCAACTTTTTAAAAGGACTATTTCAGTATTATTTTCCCTTTTAAAAATAAGGACCTTCAGGAAAAAATATTATTCATCAGTTTCCTCTTTCTTAGGATAGCAGTGATGCCAAGGTAGCTTATATATATGAGACTCAACTAAGTCACATTTTAGTAAAAGTAGGAAATGAAGTTTTTAAGATTAAGGAAGTGTCAAGTAAAAAAGAAAGAAAAGTGTGTATCTTCTTTTTTTTTTTTATTGTTTCAGATTTATTGAGAGTACAAAGAATTAGGTTACAAGAATGTTTGCATTTATTAAGTATTTAATTGTGTCCTGTACCTCAGAGGTCTGTTCACCCTAAAGTGGGAGAACATCCACCCCCACCCTCCTGTCTTCCCACTCTCTCATACCCCCACTCCCTACCTTGAATTGATTTGAGATTTTTCTTTTGTGGGTAATAGATTGTCTACTGGCTTCATATTAGAATTGAGTACATTGGATACTTGCTTTTCTATTCTTGTGATGCTTTACTAAGAAGAATGTGTTTCAAGTCCATCCAGGTTAATACAAAAGATGTGAAGTTTCCCATCTTTTAAAAATGTATTCCATGGTATACATGTAACATAGCTTGTTAATCAATTCCTGGGTTGGTGGGCATTTAGGTCATTTCCACATTTTAGCGATTATAAATGTCCTAATGCAAATGTCCTTATGGTAAAATTATTTTCCTTCTTCTGAGTAGATGCCTAGAAATGGGATTGCAGGTTCAAATGGGAGGTCTAATTTGAGTTCTTTGAGGATTCTCCATACTTCCTTCCAAAAAGGTGGTATTGGTTTGCAGTCCCACCAGCAGTGTAAAAGTGTTCCCTTCTCTCCACATCCATGCCAGCATCTGCAGCTTTGAGACTTTGTGATGTGGGCCATTCTCACCAGGTTTAGGTGATATTTCAGGGTGGTTTTGACTTGCATTTGTCTGACAATCAGGGATGACAAGCATTTTTTCAATAGTTTGTTAGCTATTCATCTGTCTTCATCAGAGAAGGTTCTGTTCATATTTCTTGTGGTAGATAGAATTGTTGGCTCATTTTTTGTTGATTAATTTGAGCTCCCTGTAGATTCTAGTTATCAACCCTTTATCAAATTCATAGCCTTCAAATATCTTTTCCCATTCTGAAGGTTGTCTTTTTGCTTTACTTGTATCCTTAGCTGTGCAGAAGCTTTTCAGCTCAATTAAATCTCATCTGTTAACTTTGTTGTTGCAATGGCTGCTGAACTCTTTGTCATAAAATCTTTCCCAAGTCCAACATCATAAAGAGTCTTTCCCACACTTTCTTTTAAGATTTTTTTTTTTTTATCATTTCATGTCTTAGATTTAAATCTTTTATCCATCTTGAGTCAATTTTTGTAAGTGGTGAAAGGTGTGGGTCCAGTTTCAGTCTTTTACATGTGGTTATCCAGTTCTCCCAGCACCATTTATTGAATAGAGATTATTTTCCCCTTTATATTTTTTTGTTTGGTTTATCAAAGATTAGATGTCTGTAAGAGATGGTTTCATCTCTTGGTTTTCTGTTCTGTTCCATATGTCTACATCTCTATTTTTGTGCCAGTGCCATGCAGTTTTGATTACTGTGGACTTATATAGCCTGAAGTCTGGTAGAGTGATACCTTAGACTTTTTTTTATTACTAAGAATAGCCATGGCTGTAGACAGAATGGGGACTGGAGACCCATTCTTGGCAAGGAAAAACACCCCTAGAAAAAGGGAAAAACTGAGAAATAAGCTGAGCAAGGTGGAATAAAAACAGTTTAGCTAGTTTACTTTTAAACCAGCAACAAAATTACTTATCTGAGCAGTATATACTTTTCTAGTAGCCTGGCCTGTAGGGGATACAGCTTGCATCTGTAGCCTGGATCTGTAAATGCTCTGAAGAAGACAATGGCCATAGAGGAGGCTATGGCAAGACCTAGGAAGGACTATTAACTAGGCCATCCCCCCAGTCAACAGTCAAAGCAAATACCCATTGTGGGGATTTGTATTATGGCCAGGGCAGAGAACAAGGGAACAGCTCAAGCCCTGAAATATGGGCCGGAGGGCTTGTACCCCCTTATCATAGAGGGAGACACCTCTGGGTGGAGATCAGAGGAAAATTCTTCTGGGTCCACCTATTTTTCAGAAGAGACTGACTCTGTGGCATTTACTCCACAGTGACCTAATGGGGATCAACCTCCCCTAAGGAGTCTGTGTGTGTGAGACCGTAGACAGGAGATTGCCCCTATACAAGGCTTAGGTTAAGGCTGCTCAGACTCATAAAGTTAATAATTACAGATAGAATAAGAATTGACATGCTCACTCAGAGAAACGATTGACATTTTTGTTACCTTCCTCAGCTTACCCTCTGGGCTAAATGAGCAAATAGCCTTCAATAAAAGCTAAGTGGAAAAAATACTCAGGGCCATTTGTTGGAACCCCAGAAACTAGTGATGGCCCCCTGTGTTTTTCACCTTTGAAAACTCTTATCCTGTGTGTCCTGTCTTTTTATCTCTCACTGCTTCTAACTTTACTTTTCTTCAATCAATTGCTGTCATTTCCACAGGTCCTAAAAGACCCTGCCCCTGAGTGGGACCCTGGCACTTGGCTATATGGGTTTTTTTCCTGGTTCCAAACAAAGTGAAGTACCATTTTTTCCCAGTTCTTCAAAGTATGAAGTTGATATTTTAATGAGGATTGCATTGAATCTGTAGATTGCTTTAGAATAGACATTTTGACAAGAATGATTCTTCCTAGTCAAGAGCATGGTATGTTCTTCCACTTGTTAATGCTGTCTGCTATTTCTTTTCTTAGGATTTCATAATTCTTTTTGTAAATTTCCTTCACCTCTTTTGTTAGGTATATCCCTAGGTATTTTATTTTCTTCGAAGCTATTGTAAAGGGAATTGTGTCCTTGATTTGCTTTCCAACTTGGCTGTTACTGGCATATACAAAGGGTACTGATTTGTGGACATTGATTTTATACTATGAGACACTGTATTTCCTGATCCCTTCTAGGATTTTTATGCTTGAGTCTCAGGTTTTCTGAGGGTAAGATCATACCATCAGCAAAAAGAGAGAATTTGACCTTCTCTGCCCCCATTTGGATGCCCTTTATATCCTTCTCTTGCCTGATTGCTTTGGCTAGAACTTCCAGCACCACATTGAATAGTAGTGGCAATAGAGGACAACCTTGTCTGGTTCCAGTTCTAAGTGGAAAAGTTTTCAGTTTTACTCCATTCACTATGATGTTAGCTGTGAGTTTGTCATAGATGGCGTTAATCAGCTTAGGAACTGTGCTCCCTATACTTATTTTCTTAAGTATTCTTTTTGGAAAAGAATGCTGAATTTTATCAAATGCTTTTTCTGCCTCTATTGAGAGGATCATGTGGTCTTTAGCTCGTAGTAACCTCAAACTCTTGGGTTTGAGCAATCCTCTTACCTCAGCTTCACCAGTACCTAAGACTATAGGCACCTGCCATATGTCTGGATAGGTTTTCTATTTTTAGTAGAGACAGGATCTTGTTCTTGTTTAGGCTGGTCTCAAACTCCTAAGCTCAAACAATTCACCCACCTTGGCCTCCCAGAGTGCTAGGGTTACAGGTGAGAGCCACCACACCTGGCTGGTTTCCTTATTTTTAAAGTGAGGCTAATAACACATTCCACATTTCATTTTTAAGAGCAAAATATGATAATTACTCTAAGACCTTTAATACAGTATAAGGAGCTAAAAAACTGTAAAGTTTTGCTAATTATAATAAATTTTAAAATATGGCAGAAAATAATTCCATTTATCAATTGCAATAAATATAACAATATTCAGATAAAACTTTACAGGAGATGTTTGTGAAGAAAGTTATAAAACTTTATGTGATTGAATAAAGAAATTCAGTGGGCTTGCTTGGAGAGGTTTCATATTAGATAGCTATTGTTTCTTCCAAGCCAATATAGAAATTTGGTGCTCTACTCACAGCTCCAAAAATGTATATAGAAACTTACATGAGTCCAAGAAGCATAAGATATACTTCTCAGAATATTTTTAAATGAGATTTTTATTTGATTTTTAGTCAAATGAGCCTAAGAAGTTAACTGATGACTCCATACTGAATTCTTCTATTTTGTATGAGAAAATATTGAGCACAAACAACATTTTAAAAGTATAATAATGCATTTCTGTCATTAACAATGTTCTGGTATAGAGAAAACTATTCATAAACTTTAAGTGTGATTATGATTCTCTTAGTGATGTTTAAATTACAAACATATACACTTTGAAGTATGTGCTACAAAAATTGCCTCAAAAAAGGAAAATGGTTGGCTAGGATATATGAAACTCTGGAATAAAGCAAAAACTGTAATAAAGTAAATTGAAAATATTTGTGGTTCCTTTAACTGTGGTTAACTCCTTCAGCATTAACTCAGAAGGTTAGGCTCTTATAATAGAAAATAATTTAGTGATGTACTAAATTATATCTGAGAAAATCAGTTTTATTAGAAAATAAGTAGTTAAGAGGCAAAAGGAATTCATATAGAATGAAATAATGAATCATCACATTAAAATGTATTTAAAAATCATACTTTTATTTATTTTTCTTACATATGCATGTGTTTATTAGGTTTCCACTTTTGCCTTTACAGACTTAAAAAGGCTTAAAATTTAAAAACAATAACAGTGTTTAACATAAGGACTAAAACCAAAAACCTCATAAAGTATGAATGAAGATAAATACATTCAGAAAAGAAATCAGATGATTGCTGCATTGAAATATTAAGCAACAATAATAATAATAATAATGCAAAGAAAGTAACTTTCACATTTCAGATAGGAGTATGTCTACTATAGAATGCTTTGAGGTTCAGTATGGAGTCGTCAGTTAACTTCTTCTTATTTTGTTTTTTCCAAAGTCTCAGAAAATAGACAATATTTATAAATAAAAGTAAAAGATAATTTCAAAAAAACAGATCATGCCAAATCTTATAGATAATAGAAAAGGAAGAAATACTTCAAAATCATTCTACTTAATCTGGGTACACCTGATATTAAAATTGGAGAAAATATATTATTATAAAGGGGAAATTACAAACATATTTCACTTATAGATGAGGATGCAATATGATAAACAACATATTAACATGTTGAATTAAAAATTAATATTTAAGTAATATACTTCGGTCAAAATTAAATCAATTTATGTGAGAATTAGTCACTATTTTCTTTCCTTTTTTTTTTCCTTACCCATACCCCCTCCCTCCTTCTCTGTCTGGTCTCCCCTTCTCCTGTCCCCCACCGTGTCATTAATTGTCTTCATATCAAAGTTGAATACATAGGATTCTTACTTCTCCATTCCTGTGATGCTTCACTAAGCATAATGTATTCCACCTCCATCCAGTTTAGTACAAATGCTGTAAAATCTCCATTTTTTTGATGGCTGAATAATATTCCATGGTATACATATACCACAGGCTACCAATCCATTGCTGGGTTGAAG
>CAUYQV010083096.1:0-19172 GCA_963574575.1 Galagoides demidoff | reverse complement strand
GTGCCATGGCATCACAGCTCATAGCAACCTCCAACTCCTGGGCTCAAGCGAGTCTCCTGCCTCCGCCTCCCAAGTAGCTGGGACCACAGGCACCTGCCACAACACCCGGCCATTTTTTGGTTGCAGCCGTCATTGTTGTTTAGCGGGCCCGGGCTGGGGATTCGAACCCACCACCTTAGGTGTACGTGGCTGGCACCTTAGCCAATTGAGCCACAGGCGCCAAGCCCAAATGACAGCTTTTTCTGGGCTTTTTCACATGAGCTCTCACAAACACCGAGCACCATGCCAGGCACGTCCACGTCCTTCCAGTGCCTCCAAAGCTCTTGGTAGCCCTCCCTGTGGCTAAAGCACAAAGTAGGCAGATCTCTCTGGCCCCCTGGGTCACACCCTGTTAGCAGGGCTCTAAAACAATACCTTTTTGTGCCAGTTGCTTTATGGTGGCTTTATTGAGAACAGTTACTTCAATTATCACTATGATGTAGCCCCCAGACCTCCTCCCTAGGGGCTTAGATGGGGAGGGAACAAAAGCCAGAGGCAAACCCCACGTGAAACCCGCCTTGCCCCTTCTGCAGCTTCAGCCGTTCTGAGTTTCGTTGGGGATCTTGTCTTGCCTGCATCATTCTGTGTAGTACAAGTTCTAAACTTATTTACGGGTATGCTCAGGGTAAATTTGTTCCTTTATTAGTTTCCTATTGCTGCTGTTACAAACCACCAAAAACTTAGTAACTTAAAACAACACAAATTTATTGATATATAGTCCTGGATGTCAGAAATCTGAAATGAATCTACTGGGTTAAAATCAGGTGTCTGTAGAGCTGAGCACCTTTTGGAGGCTCTAGAAGAAAATGAACTTTGTTATATTTTCTGGCTTCCAGAGTCTTTCCCATTCTTTAGCTCCTGGCCCTCTTCCATCTTTGAAGCTAAGAATGGCTGGCCAAGTCCTTCTCATGATGTTGACTCTCTGGCCCTTTTTCACATAGGAGGACCTTTGTGATTACATCAGGCCCACCTGGATAATCCCAGCCAATCTCTCCATCTCAAGGTCATGTAATTCCTTAATTCCATCTACAACCTTAATTCCTCCTTGCTATGTAACATAACATAGTCAGGGGTTCTGGGAGTTAGGACAGAGACGTCTTGCATTGTCCTACTTATCGGGTACTTTTGTGGAAAGCAGAGCTCAGTGACAGCTAGTCCTGAGGGTTCTACATATGCAGTGGCTGTGCGGTGGGCCTGATGAGCGAACATGGGCGACTTGGAGTTTCTTCACAGATCTGTCCTTGACCTTGGAGCATATGTCAACCATAGTCTGCCTACCGTAATTGAGGAAACTCCTTTCTGTCCTTGCAAAGCCTCACTGTGGCCACACACTGACCTGTTCTTTTCTTCTGGGAATCTTCCATCCCCCAAACCCTTTGACTCTAATCAGCAGCTGGAGGTGCTGTTCTGAATTTGGTAGATCTTTTAAAGGCCTCTAGACTAGAATGGATGCTCGCATCCTCATTCTAGTTTCCCATAAGTGGGCAAACGCTGGGCTACGTTATGTCTGAATGATATCTCCCCTGCTAGTCAGCACATTCTGGAGACATTATCATGACCTAGAAATAACACACTGACCACCTCATGGCCTGGCAAAGGTCTTTCTCACCAAGTGGGGACAAGTGGGATTTCCAGGCACTCTCTGCACTGGTTGAATGGCCCATGGATTTCCAGACCACCTGAGCCGATCTCAGTCTCCACTCACCTCAACATGAGGGCCTGTCATGGCGTAGGAAAACCACGATGGTACAAAGGAAAATCAGGACAAGTGGACAAGGTCAGAGCCACAAGGCAGAGGAGTCATTGCTCCCTTAATCACCATCACTGCACCCTGTGGGCAGGTGGACAGTTGGTCTCAGCTCCAAGGACCATTCCTGGGTCAGTCAGGTATTTTATGTCTTTGTTAGATATAGGACTTGTCCCTGGTACCTGCATGTACAAGTCGTCTGGTTTTTGCCCTACAGAAATGCATCGTCAGGGTAGGTTGAGAAAGCGATGTTAACTAGCTTTCCTTTGTGCCTTCTTCGAGATTTTTCATTTCACTTTATTTCTCTGTCTGTTTAGGTTTTGGTGTTCACACAAGCACACACACTCATGCACACATATGCACTCACACACTTGCATGCCCACACGCATGCACACACACTCACATGCACTCCCAGAGTGCTCATATCACAGCTAGTCCTTGGTAGCATACCCTAAAACAAGCTTCAACCAAACAATACTCCAGCGAGTTTCCCAGGTTGGGAGATGGATAGCTCATTTTCTCTGAAAACATATGATATTCAGAGTAAACATCTCTTGAGGATACCAGAAATCTTGCAGAAATTCCCATCTTGGCATAATTTTGATCCCATTTAGATGGAAAATATAAGGACTTTAACTTAATTTAAGATGGAAATGTAACCCATTTACAAATCTGTATCCCCTAGACAAATAATAAGTTGTCATTCTCATGTGGTGCAAATATGTCTCCCAAGTTTGAATTTCTCATCTCGCAAGTCCCTCGAGAAGGAGGATCTCAAGAGGAAAGTAAGAAACAGTGAGGGGCTGCAAGAGGTTCCCATGGCCCGCAGCTAATTTGAGCATCAGTGATACCCTAAGCAGCGTCCTGCTGCCATCCGTAATGAAGAACATGCTTATTTCTAATTTGTAGCATTCCTCCCCTTTCTGATTATACAAGATGGGTTCATTCATTATTAATCTAGTTTGTCAGACAGCACAGCCCTTCAAGTGTCAGGCTTCCTTGTTTCCAGGCAGTGAGTTTGTGTAGGAGCAGGGAAATTTCCGAATGCACAGATCAGCACGCTCTCATCTGCACCTGATTAAAGTTGAATAGACCAATTTAATAGCCTTAAAATAATTCTGCATGAAGCAGCAGGACACTTTCTATATTTTTTCCTTATTATTAGAAAGGAAGTAGAAGAAAAAAGTCATTACTTTTCTTCCAAAATGCACCTGATTTGAAAAGGGGTGAGGAAAAGAAAAGGGTCCCTCTTTGTCTATACAAATAACGCAGTAGTTGAAAATAACAAAGGAGATGAAAACCCCAAATTTAAAGAAAGCCAATATTTAAGCATACATATAGGTATACATACATTGCATGTATGTGTATGTACACATGTACCTACACATACATATAATGACCCTAGCCAACCAGAGCATGATACCATAAATGTTGTCATTGAAACAGAGTACTGGACTTACAAATGAAAATTTTAGATTGGTATAATTCTCAGGAAAGGCACTTGAATAAATGATCTATTTAGAATTTATGTCTAGACTCCAAGGGAAATCTGGAGACAAGAAAAAAAATAATGCCTTATAAGAAATAAACAAGTATACCGTGCATTTCAGAACTGTACTTACTATGTGAAAGACAGAAAAAAACCATTTGGATGAGCACTAGAATAATTTTTCCTTTGTAACCAACCAGTTTTGGGAGATTTGGGTAAATAAAGGTACTAAGAGATAAAATCTACTCATAGAGACATACCTTGAAGATATTTTGGGTTCTGTTCCAAACCACCATAATAAAGCAAATATCATGATAAAGTGACCCACAAAAATGTTTTGATTTCCCACTGTATACAAAGTTATGTTTACACCATTTTGTAGTTTGTTAAGTGTGAAATAGCATTATGTATTTAAAAAAGCAATGTGCATACCTTAGTTAAAAAATACTTTATTGCTCAATAGAACTTTCTGCAATGATGGAAGTGTTCCATATCTGCATGGTCTAGTGTGGTAGCCACCAGACTCAAATGTTTACTGAATACTTGAAATAAAATCTCTGTTGCACCAACCACACACACACACAAAATACTTTATTGCTAGAAAATGCCAACTATTGTCTGAGACTTCAGTGAGCCATAATCTTTTTGCTGGCGGAAGATGTTGCCCCCATGTTGATGGCTGCCAGCGTGGTGAAGACTGGGGTAGCCGTGGCAATTTCTTAAAATAAGACAACAATGAGGTTTGCCGCATCAATTGACTCTTCCTTTGCAAAAGATTTTTCTATTGTATGTTATGCTGTTTGATAGCACTTTACTCACAGTAGAACTTCTTTTAAAACTAGATTTTTATCAACTCAGTTTATGGAATATTCTAAATCTTTTGTTGCCATTTAAACAATGGTCACAGTATCTTCACTAGGAGTAGGTTCTGTTTCAAGAAACCAGTTTCTTTGCTCATCCATAAGAAGCAGCTGTTCGTCTTTCAAATTTTATCATGGCATTGCAACAGTTCCTTTACTTCTTCAGGGTTCACTTCTAATTCTAGTTCTCTTGCCATTTTTACCATATCTGCAATTATTTCTTCCACTGAAGACTTGAACTCCTCAAAGTCATCTATGAGGGTTGAAATCAACTTCTTCCAAACTCCTATTAATACCGATATTTGTAATTCCTGCCATGAATCACAAATGTTCTTAATGGCCTCTAGAATGTGAATCCTTTCCAGAAGGTTTTCAAATGACTTTGCCCAGATCCATCAGAGGAATCAATATCTATGGCAGCTATAGCCTTATAAAATACATTTTGTAAATAATAAAACTTGAAAGTTGAAATTACTCCTTGATTCATGGGCTGCAGAATAGATGTTGTGTTAGCAACCATGAAAACAACATTCGTCTCCTTGAACATCTCCATCAGAGCTCTTGGACACCCAGGTGTGTTGTCAGTGGGTAGTAGTATTTTGGAAAAGAATCTTTTTTTCTGTATAGTAGGTCTCAACAGTGGGCTTAAAATATTCAGCAAACCATCCTGTAAACACCTGGCTTCCAGGTTTTGTCCATAGAGTATAGACGGAGATCTAGGGCCCTAGAATTTTTGGAATGGTAAATGAGAATTGGCTTCAAATTAAGTCAACAGTTACATTTATTCCTAACAAGATTTAGCCTGTCCTTTGAAGCTACGTATCTATTTCTCCTCTCTAGCTACGCGAGTCCTAGATGACATCTTCTTCCAAAATAAAGTTGTTTGTCTACATTAGAAATCTGTTGTTTAGTGTAGTCACCTTCATTAGTGATCTTCTCTCAACCTTCTGGGTCATTTGCTGCAGCTTCTACACCAGCATTTGCTGCTTTATCTTGCACTTTTATGTTATGGAAATGACTTCATTCCTTAAACCTCGTGAACCAACTGCTGATAACTGCAAATTTTTCTTCTGCAGCTTCTCTACCTCTCTAAGTCTTTATGGAATTAAAGAGAGTCAGGGCCTTACTCTGGATTAGGCTTTCGCTTAAAGAATGTTGTCACAGGTTTGATCTTCTATGTCAGCGGTTCTCAATCTGTGGCTCATGACCCACAGGAACTGTATTAAAGGGCCACAGCTTTAGGAAGGTTGAGAACCACTCAAACTTTCTCCGTATCAGCAATAAGGCTGTTTCACTTTCTTATCATTCATGTGTTCACTGTAGTAGCACTTTACTTCCCTTCAAGAACTTTTCCTTTGCATTTACAACTTGGCTATGTGTCGCAGGCCTACCTTTGGCCTACCTTGGCTTTCAATATGGTTTCCTCACCAAGCTAAATCATTTCTAGCTTTTAATTTCAAATGAGACACTTGCCATTCTTCTTTCACTTGAGCACTTGGAGGCCATCGTAGGATTATTATAGGCTTAACTTTACTTTTAATTTTTCTGTAGGTCAAAGCATAGAGAGACCTAAGGAGAAGGAGAGAGATGGGGAAGCAACCTATTGATAGAGCAGTTAAATATATTTATTGGTTAAGTTCATCATCTTACATGGCTGTAGTTCATGGCTTTCCAAAACAATTGCAGTGTTAACATCAAAGCTCACTGACAGCAGATATCATAATGAAAAGGTTTAAAATGTGACACAGAGATATGAATTGAGTATATGCTTTAGGAACAATGGTGCCGGTTGAGTTGCTCAATGCAGGGTTGGCACAGACCTTCAATTTGTAAAAAGCACAGATCTGCAAAGTGCAATAACATGAGGTATGCCTACAATAAACAAATTTCCATCTATGACTATTGAGAGCTTTTGATAAAGGTATCTCTTGACCTCCTTTTATTCTTTGTGTTTATCAGAAATACAATACTTTTGTCAGCCAAAAAGCTCTCTGGGCTGGTTCTTTTCCCTGGGAGGGAGATGCCCACATATGTGGTGGGAAAGCCATTCCAAGTCTTGACTTTTGTGCTGGTACTACATTGGAGAGTGTTTGGGTAAAGTGGGAGACCGAAGGTGGTTTTGAAAGATTATTTGTATGAACTGACCAGCCAGAAAAATTAAGTGAGCAGAGTAATCCTGGGTTGGACTTGGAGCGAGCATGGGGCGAGCAGATAGCAGCTATTAGGAATATTCAGAAAACCTCATTTGCCTAAAGGGCATGGCTAAAAATCCTTGACACAGATTGCCAATATTTTTATCCCCCCGAATTTAAAGGAAACAATGAAAGTAATTGTTATTCTATACCAGGGCTTCTCAACTGTGGAAATTTGGCAATATCCGAAGACATTTTTAGTTTTCACAACTGGGAACTTCCCTTGCTATGAGCAGAGAAGACACACCCTCACTGAGCATCCATCTTTTTCATCTGTAAGACAGACAGTATAATACTTCACTAAGTTATTATAAATATTAGATGAGATAATATATGTAAAGTACTTATCACAGTATCTGCCACTTTGCAATTCATTATTGTATTATATTTAGTAATGGTGTAATGTTACCAAATCAAGAAAAAATGACTTGAGAGTTTTAGTAAACACTTAAAAACGAATTTTTTATAAACTCCAAGAATGGGATGCTAGTGAAAAATGAAGTGAGGAGAGATCTATAGATCTCAAGGTGGCAGCAGCAAAACCTCCTGACTAAGTAAGACTTCAATAGAATGAAAACATGAAAGAACATATCACCAAAAAAAGTTAAAAATAAAGGAATAGGGCGGTGCCTGTGGCTCAAGGAGTAGGGCGCCAGCCTCATATACCGGAGGTGGCAGGTTCAAACCCAGCCCCAGCCAAAAATATAAAAATAAAAATAAAGGAATATAAAGCTGAGAGAACAATCTTGTGAGTAAAGCCTGTAGCAACACTGCCCAATTAAAAAAACTGTAACACGAGCCCCACTTACAATTTTAAATTTTGTAGTAGCCACATTAAAGAGTAAACGGAATCAGGAAAATTAACTTTAATAACATATTTTACTAAGCCAAACATGTTAAAAATGTTATCAGTTCAATGTAAAAATTGTCAAAGAAACCATTTATTTATTAAGTCTCAAAATGGAGTGTCCAATTCTGATATGAGGACAACTGACATTAGTATATGGCAGGGGGTGGGGAAATGGGGGAGTGGAGAGAGGGAAAGAGGGAGGGGATGGGGGTCATGATGTGTGACATACCTCTTGGGGACGGGACACAATCATAAGAGGGACTTTACCTAACAAATGCAAGCAATGTAAGCTGGCTCTTTGTACCCTCAACGATTCCCCAACAACAACAAAAATTGAGTGTATATTTTAGACTACAGCACATCTTGATTTAGACTAGCCACATTTCATGGGCTCAATGCATAAATGTGGCTAGTGACTACCATACTGGACAGCAGATTATAGAATATAGTTGTGAAAATGTCAAGAAAGTAACAAAAATAAGTCTTCAAAACCATGTCCAGAGCTGAAGGGTAAGAGAGAAGATGTAAGTCTGTTGGTTGAGGGGCAGTATTTAGTGTTAGCACTTTTCCTTCATAAAAACTTACTGCCCAGCTGGTGTGGTTAGACCTCACTTTGGTTTGAGGTACTTAAAGGTCAAAGTATGTGATAAAATATGAAGAGATCATTTTGAGTGCTAACAATAAATTAAAATACCTGTCATGGGACAAATTATGTTTTAGGGAATTGGGAGATTCTTGAGAAGGTGGGAGGAATTGAGCGTGATAACAGGGGTATAAAGAGACTAATACTTAGACGGATCATATATGTCCCAATTTTAAAGGAGGCAGACCTGTGGGCTCCCATACAAGCTTTATTTGCCCCTTTGTGAAAGTCAAGCTCTTGGTCCTAGGTTTCTTGTCTTTAGAGTAGGAAGTTATCACATGAATTCCGTGGTCTCTTTGGGTTTTAGTTGTCTATCAGTCAGTAAGGTTATCCAAAGATGGGCATTTGAACATTGAGAAAGAAAAGAGATGATCACTGGGGTCCAGCGATAGTTTATGAAAAGCAAGTAGCACCAGCCTAACCTCATTTCCTATAGTGAGAGGTCTCTGTTTCACACTGTCAGGGAAAGCTAGGATCGTACAACATCTGGATGTTGGCGAGAGTTTTTGAACTTACGTTTAATGAACATGTACTATTTATTTCACATAATTTAAAAAAGTACTTATTGAGTATCTACTATCTTTTAGATACTGGGGATGTGATAATGTCTCTTAAGGAACTAAGTATGCAAACTTGACTACGGAACTATGTGTAAGGCACTTACGTGAAAGTGGGTTTGAAAGGTCAATTAACTAGGTCTTAAGACATTACGGGAGAATTTCCTCTTGAAAATGGCTTCTAAGGGGAATCTTGAAAGTGTTAGCCAGAAAAGATTTTGAGGTGTCAAGAAAGTAGTTGTTAGAAGGTCTGACAGAACCTGATGATGAGCTTGGTCATGGGGTCTGAAAGTACAGGAAAAAGGCCCTGACAACTGGGAGTCTCATCTTGGACAGTTGTAGGGAGATTAATTTCTTGAACAGGAAAAGGAAGAGGTTTGAGGGAGACTCTCACTGGTTCATGTGCTGATATGGATGTACTACCAGTTGTTTACGTGGAGTTGTCTAGTTTGCAGGTGAATATACGGGCCTGGAACTCAGAAAACAATGTGAGCTGATATTATCAATTTAGAAGACATTAGCATAAAATGAGTAATGGTAGGCTTGAGAGTAGATAAGTTGTCCCAGGGAAAGAGATTTTTGCAAGGTTCCAATCCCTGGGAATTGATTCCGTAGATCTGAATATGGCTCTGGAATGCCTTCTTTTTCTTTTTCTTTTTTAGATAGAATCTTACTATGTTGCCCCAACCTAGAGTGCAGCAGCCTCAGCCTAGCTCACAGCAACTTCAAACTCCTGGGTTTAAGGGATCCTCTTACCTCAGCCTCTGAGTAGCTGGGACTATAGGTGCCTGCCATGACACCTGACTAATTTCTCTATTTTTAGTAGAGATAGGGTCTTACTCTTGCTTAGGCTGGTCTCTAAGCCCTGAGCTCAGGCGATCTGCCCACCTTGCATCAGCCTCCCAGAGTGCTAGGATTACAGTGCTACTATGCCCAGCCAAGAATTTCTTTTTCTTTTCTTTTCTTTTTTTTTCTTTTTTCTTTTTTTCTTTTTTTCTTTTTTTTTTTTTTTTTGCAGTTTTTGGCCGGGGCCAAGTTTGAACCTGCCACCTCTGTTATATGGGGTCAGCGCCCTACTCCTTTGAGCCACAGGTGCCATCCAAATTTCTTATTTTGAAAAAGCTCTCTAGATAGTTCTTTCTGGGTTCTCGAACTTGGACTATGTTGCTTCCCAATTTTGAATTTTCGAAATAACTTTTCATCTCTAGGATCCTAATGTGTACGTGGTGCAGAGACAAAGGTAACTCCATAACCTCCAGCATTGCGATGAGACCTTCCCTAGTCTTCCATCTTTTGTTTGCTGGGACATGGGTTTCTTTTGCATATGCCACCCAGTAGACAGTCGACTGTCACAGGCTTTCTCCGTCCTTGCAGGATGGTATAATAGGACTTAGCAGAATGGCTTGTTAAATAGGAAAGCCTTGCCATTAACAAGCACAAGACTCGGTGGCACAAAGGTCAACCAGCCTTTCCTTAATTGAAGAAAAAGCAAACATGCGTGTTCCTTATATAAACACTGATATTTAACATTTAACTCAACCCTCATGATTCATTAAGAAAAGGAAATTCAATAAAGTCAGGCAGATGTGACTACAGGAAAAACTGCCCCTGATGAATTTGGCTATTTCCAGAACTTTGAGTAAAAGAGTAATCAATTTCTGAAATAAAAAATGCTGAATATAGACTGTGGCGCTCATTATAAAGTAGAGACAGGGTCTTTTTCTTGCTTAGGCTGGTCTCTTTGTTTTGTATTGTACTCTTGTAAGGACCATCTTTTACATCTTAGGTAACTGTTTCTTTCGTCCTTTGGAATGCTTCAAGAACGGCACTGTGTTTGAGCTTGAAACTTCTGAGTCAGAAAGTGAATAGTCATAGCTGAAATCCTACATAGTTCTGATTTCCAAAAACAAAAAAAATGATTTTTTAGGAGCCACACTTTGTGGGTCAGAATTGGTGGGAAACAATGTAGGCACAATAAATTGGCAGCAGAGGGGAGGAAGAAAGTAATAGGAAACATACAGAAGAACAGGAAAAGTGTAGTCGTCTGGGACCATTTAGTGAAGGGGCAGACCGTTCCACACACCTCAAAGGTCCCCGGGGCATTTCTGAGTCAAAGGGCATCATCTGTTTTATAAAGCTTTCTATCCAAAGAAGTTTTAAAAGATGAGCCTAAATGGTGTTTATGTCAAAAAGACAGAAAAGGTGCCCTGCATGGAGTAAAAAATAGGGAATACTTGGGAGGAAAGACCTGCTTAGGGATTAAAAAACCCAGAGACTTTGAGGGAGAAAGGGGAGCAGGGAATGGTAGTATTTACATTCTTTCATGGTACACATCTCTAGGCACATCGCTTTCAACAATGACAGAGAAAATATTCAGGAAAATGAAAAGAAGTCCCAGCACACACAGAAAAGTGGCAAAGCTGTAGGGTCACCATCTCTGCCTGACTCTGGACCTGAGAAACAAGAGCATGGCAGGTCTCATACCGTGAAGTCTTATCAAGCCTTCCCCTTGAAGTTGTGGGCAGCAGCCCCATCACCCCCTCTTTCAGCCACGTCTCCATCCCACGAGACAAATAAACACCACAGAGGTCATTTTCCTCTTCCCTCACTCCAAGGCAATCAGGCACAAGAGGGTGTGAGCTTAGAAGACGAAAGTGACAGTTGAAGGATGAAGGACCCTGTCAAGACAGTGGCAGTGAAGCTGGCCTGCCAAAAAGCAGGTCAGAGACTTCATACAGAAATAGAAGGAATCCCCCATTGGACAGTTAACAAAGTGACAGCACGTGTATGGGGCCTGGCCCATGGTCCCATCTACAACGTGGACCCAAGTACTATTTACAAATTGGTCCATCCATTGTTTGGATGGTTTTGTACAGGTCTTATCTTCCCAGTTAGTATAAACAGTCAAATAAATACGATTTGAACCATCATCATTCATTGTAGCTAATTATTTTCTTGTTTCTACCTGCAGAAGCACTTCAGCCTCAGTGGAGTTCCTCATTGCCCTAAAGTACACGGTACTTTCTGGTTAGTTGTACTATAGAAAGTAAAAACTAGGAGGGAAAGATTGCAAGGGATCTTAAGACGTGGGAACAGGATGTGGGAAAGAAAGCCGAGCATAAGGCTTGAATTCTTGAGGCTCTACATACCCAATATTCTTCCTGCTTTCTGTTTAATTTGCAGAGGGAACTCTGTCATGAACCAGAGTACTTTGTGATTCACTTACGCCATAATTGGAACATTTTAGCAATTTTGGGATTTATGGCCATAGTTAAAAGAGCAAAGTCTTCCTCCTTCCTTTCTTTCTTGCCTTCTTCCCTTCCTCCCTCTCTTCCTTTCATCCTCTCATCCTTTCTGCCTTCTCCCTAAAGTACTTTTTTGCCACTTGTACTAAGAAATGTGCTCAATCTGGAAGCAAAAGCATAGGTCTCTGATTCAAGGCCCTGATGTGACATGATCAGACTTGCGTTTCATGGCTTGGTGGCTGAAGATGAAGCTGAAAGTGAGGCTGGGTTAAGGTGGAAGCGTGAACTTTCTCATCTAATGTGCAGGAGGAAATTATTAAATATTTTATATGCAGATCAAATTATTATATTAAACTTTATTCTTTCATTTTTGGAGGAAACTTAGTATCAGGCAATGGATGCTATTTTCATTTCATGGTTTGTTATATTCGCTAACAAGAAGTGCTATGTAGTAAAGCATTCTTCCAGGCTTCCAGGTTTCCATGCTATTCCCACATCTCACATCTTGAAACTTTCCATGGAATTGTTAAGTATGATAAGTCGGAAGTCTACAGCAAGTGGACTTTGTTATCAATGATTCACTAATAAATTGTTGTAGGTTTTCCTGCAATATTGGAAAGAATCATTTCTTAAGATGTCATTAACTTGTCAGATAAAGCACTTGGGCTACAGAGAAGCAGCTGTTTGGTGGGGGAGGGAATGGACTTTGGAGTCAGCTGATCTAAGTTTTGAATTTTCTACATGACCCCAAGTGAGCTTATGTTATGCAGTTCTTGGGTTTTAAAATATGTGTGAATTTTGAGTTACAGGGTCATTTTGAGCATTAAATGAAATCACTTAGGTAAAGTACTTAGCACACAGAGGTCATGATGGTGGCAGCAGTGGTGATGGTGAGGTAGTTGGTGATGATGGTTTTGGCAGTGAAGATAATCGTGATGAGGACTGTACTATACCTTTTGAGAGGCAGTAGGGTATCAGTACCATGTTTCCCCAAAAATAAGACCTACCCCCAGAATAAGTCCTAGCAGGATTTCTATGCATTTGTTAAATATAAGCCCTACCCTGATAATAAGACCTAGTGATAGGCATGGCTATGTAGCATATCTGCATAGCCACACCATGCATTTCGGCACAGAGTGGTAAGGAAGACTGGAATACCTTTTATCTGCCACAGGTCCTTCCTCCGAGCCGTTAGTACTTGTGTGGGTGTGCGTGTGGTAACCTTAGTCATGGGCATCCTATTGCGCACATGCAAATGGCTAGGGGTAAGGAGTTCATGCATCACTAGCGTCACCCCCACAAACAAGGTGGGCTCCCCCTGACAGGTTCCAGAAGAAGATGACTTAACTGTATTTGAATAAATGTAGATTGTTGTATTATACTTAATAAAAATAAGATATCCCCTGAAAATAAGTCCTAGTTTGTCTTCTTGAGAAAAAAATAAGTATGAAACAGTGTCTTATTTTCGGGGAAATATGGTAGTTAAGATCACAGAATCAGGAGTCAGACTACATCGGTTCAAATCCTGTTTCTACCACTTACTACCAGTATAGTCTTGGGGCAAACATATTAGTGACCTTTTACTTCGTAACAAATTACTCCAAAATGAAGTGGTTTAAAACATCACATATTTATTATCTCATAGTTTGAGTGTGTCAGGAATCCAGGCATGACTAAGCTGTCTCCTCTGCTTCTCATTCTCTCAAAAGGCTGCAATCAAGGCATTGACCCAGGGTTTGTGGATCCATTGGAGGGCTCAACTGGGAAAGGATCCACCTCTGAGATCAGTCATGTGGTTGTTCATAAGCTTCTGTTCCTTTAGAACTATTGGGCTGAGAGCCTCAACTCCTTGCTGGCTGTTTGCTGGAGGCATCTCAGTTCTTTGCCCCACTGTCATGTTTAACATGGTAACTTGCTTCATCACAGCTGACAGAAAAAGGATCTATTTGTAATATGACATCATAATCTTTTGTAACCTGATCATGGATATCCCAACAGTTTTGCTGTATTCTGTTTTACACGGGTCACTAGGACCAGCCCACAGTCATAGGGAGGGAATCACCCAGACTGTGAATACTAGGAGAGGAGGGGGATTATTGAGCAGTTCTAGAAGTTTGCCTCCTTAGTGGGTTACTTGATCTCTCTGCACCTCCGTTCTTCCATCTGTCAAATGGAATTAATGACGGTAACTATTGTAAAGATTAAATTAGTTAATGCATATAAAGTTTTGTGCCTATCACTCAGTGAGCACTCAATAAATGTTTGATATTTTTTTCTAAAGTATCATTTTATAGCTCTTTTCCCCACTATCAAAGCATTGGTCTAATCTGCTTAGTGACCCTTTTCACTTTGTGTCAAAAGGTGGTTTCTTCACCACCAGTTTATATATGGCAAAAAGTTCAGGGCAAGACAGTGGTATAGAGCCACCAAAACCCAAGTTTTGGTTCTCTCTTAACAAGACGCATAGTGGGGGTAAGTCACTTTAACTCTCTGGGTGGGTGGCACCTCTAACTCAGTGAGTAGGGTGCCAGCTCCATATACCAAGGGTGGTAGGTTCAAACCCAGTCCCAGCCAAACTGCAACAACAACAAAAAGCCGGGTGTTGGGGCAGGCGCCGGTAGTCCCAGCTACTCAGAGAATTGCCTAAGCTACTACAACACTCTATGGAGGGCAACAAAGTGAGACTCTGTCTCTAAAAAAAAAACAAAAAAAAAAAGGTCTCTGGGTGGCTGTGTCTTTTTCTATGACATGAGTGCTTCAGAGCTTATCAGAGGTGATATTTATGATATTTAGCAACTGCTTGGGGCCAATCAGAGCAGGTGCTTCTGTGACAGTGGCCTGGCTGTGCTCATGTGGGCCAGTGGCGTGTCAGCCTTAAGAAGTTACCTTCATAGTCCCTCCAGCCCCAAATATCTATGACTTACTTCAAGTACCAAAGCCCTTGAGTTTTGTTGCCCTCAGTTTCGTGGCTCTTTACCAAGGTGGTTTACTAAGCATGCTAAAACAATCTAGATAAAATGCCACTTAATATGATATGATGATCCTGGTCTGTGGTTGTAAATGGTGTGAGCAAACATATCTGAATATAATCAGAGTGTTGGTTTAGGGACTAATCCCATTAAGAGGTGCTTTTAAAATTCATCAAATGTTATTTCAGGGACTCATTACCAGGCTGAAAATTTGGGTCTAAGTTTGTTTCTGGCAGATCTTCTGGGTCTTCCTCCGGGAGCTCACATAAGCCTTCAAACGAAAATGTGCCCGGTGAGGTAACATTGTCCTTGCTCTGTGTCTGCTGTTTCCAAGACTCCCTGGGTGACTTGTCTCTTTCTAATGCTTGCTAAGTACCTGATACTTTCCTATGCAGGAAGCTTATATGAACTAATTAACATTTAATGAGAGGAAACTGACTGATTAGAAGGCTTTTCATGGTACTTTAGCTAATAAATGTTGTATATACTTTTGACTGCGTCTCGTCAGCATGTGGCTCCCCCTCCGACTGCACCCTTTTTTTTCACAGCTCTGTCCTGCTGTGGGATTTTCTGCAGTGACCTGGCTGAGCAGTTTGCCTTAATTTGAGGAAAGTTTTGAGCTAAATTATTGAGGTAAATATTTTGTTTAAACTTTGCTTAAAGCGGTTAAGTAAATGAAGCTTCTGAATCCAAATCAAGACCAAATCGTTCCAACCACGCTTGGTGGAGAACAGCAAATTTGATGAAAAGCAAAATCTTCCCAGCAGAGTCCCAGGCAGCTGAAAATGATTTTGCCTTGTTTATGAAGGTAATTAAGGTTGCTAGTGTGGCTCTGGAGGCTCAGATGGAGGGGCAGGGAGGTGTAACTTCAGAGGCCCAAGAATTTCCTGCAGATTATCCAGACCCAGCCATTTAATATGATATGTACTTGCCAGGGCCTTCTGAATTATGGAAAGTGCTGTAAGCTGAGCTGCATCAGGGTCCTTTATGGTAAATGTTTTGGTCAGGTATTATTGGTAAAAACATTTGAGCATTTATTTATGCTCCCCATTTATTTATGAACTATCTACACGTAGTTCAGCAATTAGTTAATATCTCAAGCACAACAGACACTTGGGTTGAGGTTCAGCATCGAGGACAGTAGATAAATCCACATTTTATAGGATCTTGATGATCTGTGTCATATTTGAGTAAGGCCTCATGCTCTAACTCATGATGTGATGGGTTCAAGACAAATATAAAGGTACTGTGAGCAGGACGAGGACCAGCTCGAGGACCAGCTCTGTCATTTCCCTGTCGTTCACCTGTTAGTTGTTCATATTACCTTCAAGATTCAGATTCCGTGCAGAAATATTTTAAGCCACAGAACAATATACATTTTTCTTAATTTTCAAAGATTGGTTTTGTTAAACCAAGATAACATATAAATAACTCAAACAGAGCTCTGTCATCTGAAGTGGGTTGCAAAACAAAGAGAAAGAGTGGTTAGGGTGGTGCTCTGTACCCTCCTATGTGTGCAGTGTTCCCACCTTCTCTCAAGACATGTCCTGTGTTCTGTTTGTCATGTGTGACACAGGGAGGGAGGAGAGCCTCAGCAGTAGCTGGTCACTAGAGGTTAGAAAAGCTTGATTCTGTCTTGCTTTAATATGAAGTTATAATGTTAAGAGAAACGCTAATATTTTCTTTCCGCTCACTTTTGGATTATCTAGAGTGCCCCTTCAAAAGGCATGGGCCTGGATTTAATGTTTGAAGATGCTGTCTGGCCTGCTCCATTTATACTGGAATAATGGTCTCATTTATTCCTGTTGGTTTCCAGCTCCTTGATCAAGATGCAGAGAGTTGCTATGACACTTTACCTGTTTGGAAGGTTGGGATTCTCTTGCCATCTGTGGTGCAAATGGTGGCTGTTGCCTCCATGAAGCTTTTCAGTTTTGTTTTGATCTCCCTGGCATCCCACTAACAAGTGAATTAAAAGGTTAGGATGACTCAGTGCATAGTGGGGCCTCCCTGAGCAGGTGCCATCTTCTGTAGGGTGATCCAAGGGCTCGCAAGAAGCTTCTTCAGCTTCTGGAAACCTAACCTTCTCACTGTTGAACACCTGGGGTTCTTTGTTGTTGTTGTCATGGGGATAGAGCATGATGTAGAAAGGGTATAGGGTTGGTCATCAGATAAATGTGAGTTCAAGTTCTGGCTTTGGCACATTCTAACTCTGTTAAATTCCCTGACCTCTCTGAGATTTACCCTCTTTGTCTTTTAATGAATATAATAATAATACCTACTTTACTAATTGTTGCAAGAATTTGTGTGTGTGTGGCATCTAGCCCAATGCCTGAAGTAGTACATGCTGACTATTGTTACTCTTTGTTATTGTTATTGTAAATATCCAAATTCTATTTTTGGAAAGAGAATATCCTCACATACATTACATTTTTTATCAGAATTAGTTTATTAGAAATTAGGTACATCCTGATAAAGGCTGAGATAGATCGTGAATCATCTGCAGGGATCTACGGAATATTGGGGGAAGGACCAGCTGTGGACTCAGTGGGACTCAGTTACTGAAATGCACTGAGCCAACAGTATGAATAGAATCAGGTAGAAAGCCTTGGTCTGGCCTGGGAGATTAAGCCATCGTTAAAACCCAGAATTGCGGCAAGGCTCTGAGGAAAGATAAGCCTCACAAACGTTCTGTACATTAGTGTTTCTTGGGTGCTGTGTATTAAAGGAGCTGTAATAAGATTATAGGCAAGAAAGCAGGGTGCATCCCTTTGGGCCAGTTTACTCTTTTTTCAGTCTTGTATCCAAGTAAAATTAGGTGTTGTAACAAACCCCTAAAAGGTTTGCTTGTCATTCCTTTTACAATTCAGTGTGGGTTGGTGAGCAAGCAGCATCCCACAGGCACATTCAGGGACCCAGGTTCTTTCCATCTTGAGGCTCCATCTTGCTCCAGGTCCTCTCAATTGAGTTGCAGACAAGGACTATGCAAGAATCGTGCTTGAAAGTTTGGGCACAGTTTGGCAGGAACACAAAGCACTTCTGTTTACCTTCCCTTGTCCATGTGTTAGCCACATGGGTATAACTAGCTACAGGAGAGGTTGGAGGTGTTCTTTTCTGAAAGGAAGAGAAAATACACCTACCCAGCATACCTGCAGAAGTTGTATAGCAGTATTTGTTCCCATTACATATGAAACCCATTGAATACAAACCCATTTTCTATTCGGTTGTATTTCACTTAAAAATGTTAGTTGTGGTTCAGCACCTGTAGCACAGTGGTTATGGCACCAGTCACATAAACCAAGGGTGGCAGGTTCAAACCTGGCCCAGGGCCAGCTAAAACAATGATGAAAACTGTACCAAAAAATAGCTGGGCATTGCGGCAAGCACCTGTAGTCCCAGCTACTTGGGAGGCTGAGGCAAAAGAATTGCTTCAGCCTAAGAGTTGGAGGTTGCTGTGAGCTGTGACACTATGGCACTCTACCAAGGGTGACATAGTGAGACTCTGTCTCAAAAAAAAAAAAATGCTAGTTGTACCACAGTCTGGCAGGGTGAAAAATATTATTCTAGATTGTAAGCTCAAACATAACAGCCCACTGGTTATTAGCTGAGATAGAGAATGAGGCCCCCACCTACAATGATGAGGGTCTGGGGTGCCTGAGAGCATTTGCTGGGGGTTCCTATGATAAAAAAATAAAAAACCTGATAGATGGGTGGGAAGGCAGCAGAACTCAATGACAGCCCCGTGTAGCATAGGGAATGTAGGATTCCACCTAGGATGAGACCAGGATGCAAACAGTTCCCTTTCAACACAAACACCTTAAAATGTAGTTTAAAATAAAATCAGAATAAAACTAAATATAGACGCCTGATACTTAGATGAATGTTTGTCCTTAATCTCCTCCAACATTTACAAGTTGTGAAACAGAATGCTATTTTCATTAGCAATCCTTCATACTCCTATCCCTTGCCCCCAACCAAGTAAAAAATTGGTATCTCATTCCTCAGACACCATTCTCCAAAAGTGGCCTTTGAGTAACAAAACTAGAAAATTGCTCCTATAGGATGAACCATAAATAGACATTTTTCATGTTAAGATGTTTATACTGTGCTATAAACATGTAATCCTCCATAGTTTGTTGCAAAGAACTTGGCTGATAATACAGTGGGACTGGATTTCCTCCTGGGAATGGACGTATTAAGCCTTATTGATAAGGGAAAACCAAATCAGTCATAATGGAAGACCTCATATATAAGTTTTTGCTGTGTGCGTAGAAGTTCTAGGAGGTACCAAGTCCAGTTGCATCTCCAAATCATATAGTGCATGTAAAAAGAATTATACAGTATTTAATCTGGGAACTGTGTCTTCAAACTCTCCCTGCTCTCCCCTGACACCATCAACTAGTCTTTTTTTTTTTTTTTTATTAAATGATAACTATGTACCTTAATGCAATTCTGGGGTACAGTGTGGTGTTTTCACATACAATTTGAAATATTTTCATCAAACTGGTTAACATAGCCTTCATGTCATTTTCTTAGTTATTGTGTTAAGATGTTCATATTCTACTCTTAGAAAGATTCACTTGT
>CAUYQV010083093.1:0-23472 GCA_963574575.1 Galagoides demidoff | reverse complement strand
AAGAATACAAGTCAGAGTATATTTCCTGAATTGTTAGAATTTGGGGAGAAGTCCAAGATCTGATAAAGCACAAAGTTTTGATGAGAGCAGAGACTCTGAATAAACCCCAATTAACTGTAGGCCAGCATTTTTTTTTTTTTTGGAGACAGAGCCTCAAGCTATACCCCTGGGTAGAGTGCTGTGACATCACAGCTCACAGCAACCTCCAACTCCTGGGCTCAAATGAGTCTCCTGCCTCAGCCTCCCAAGTAGCTGGGACCACAGGCACCTGCCACAATGCCCAGCTATTTTTTGGTTGCAGCTGTCATTGTTGTTTGGTGGGCCCAGGCTGGATTCGAACCCACTACCTTAGGTGTATGTGGCTGGCGCCTTAGCCACTTGAGCCACAGAAACAATGCTATTAATGATCTGCATTTTGGTCTAGCAGTCAAAAGTCTATTTAACTCATCAAGTAGTTAAATTACAACATGAATTCCAAAGGTAGATCTTGTGCACAGGAGAGACGGGCAGAGAAAATTAATACTCCTCTCCTATACTGCACAGGCAGGAGATATTAGGCAAAACACTGAAATTGCTCAAATTAGCACCCTCTCCCTTCCTTTTCTACAGCCTTCTCCTAGTTAAACCTGTTATTCAACTCCTACGTACTACCTTCAGGCTCCATTCTAAACCCTGCACAAGATACTGTCCTATGTCTCCTCCTCCCAATAGTCCTAAGATTTCTGAGCTTCAAAATTCTCTACCTCCACGAAGTACTAGGCAAACTCCTATTCCAAGAGTACAGCTTATCCCAACTGATAGCTGTGGAAACAAAATCTGACTCAGAAGGCACTAATCTATGAGACACAGATTTTTAAAGCAGATTGTCCTTGAATCATTAACCAAAGAGGGTAGAAATTCAGGGAAATTCTTTATGTATAAGAATCATTCATGATTTACAGAACACTGTAAGCTATACACAAAATTCGTATTTCATTTTCTAGATCACAGATGTGTGTGCATGCATAAGGAATATATTTTAACTTCACAAGAGAGAATCCTAAAGAATACTTTCTTTCTTTCTTTCTTTCTTTGAGACAGAGTCTCACTTTGTCACCCTGGGTAGAGTCCATGGCGTCATAGCTCATAGTAACCTCAAACTCTTGGGTTCAAGTGATCCTCTTGCCTCAGTCTCCAAAGTAACTGGGATTGCAAACACCTGCCACAATGTCTGGTTAATTTTAATTTCTCTATTTTTACTACAGATGGGGGTCTCACTCTTGCTCAGGCTGGTTTCGAACTCCTGACCTCAGGTGACCCACCTGCCCTGCCTCCCAGAATGCTAGGACTACAGGCGTGAGAGTCAATATACCTGGCCTAGAATACTCGATTTTTTAAAAGAACCTAAACCTTTTAATTTCTAGAAGCTAGAAAAAATTTTCTAAAACTTTTTCTATTTGTGTAGAGCCAAATTCTTCAGCTAGTTAAAAAAAAAGACAAAAGTCTGACATATTTGATAAATGACATCACTCACAAATCAGTAAATCAGCACATGGTGCTAATGAAGATTACAATTGATGTTTCCAAATGTATCATTTTCTTAAATTCAGTGAACCATCTGGCAAATAGAAATCATTGGCTATAAGAGTATTGGGCAAAATGTAAAGAGGCCAGAGGAAATTCCTAATATGCACAAAGTCAATAGCAGTCTGTTTATAAAAAAAGACGTATTTTCTTTTGTGATTATCTCTTTCATAATAAGAATCAGAACTGTACAAGTACATCATTACCTCTTGATAAAAATATGAAATTGCTGAAAGTAACCAAAAACCATTTAATGAAAACCAGATAGAAATTCACAAATATCACGTGTAAAAATATATTCAAATACAAAAGTACATCTGAATAAAAGAGATTCCTGAATGGGCAAAGGCTTTTCCTCACTCCCCCTTTCAGTCTTCCATCTCTTGTAATAAAAAGATCATTTTTCTTTGTGTATTCTTTTTAACTTTCAATATTCTGATCAGAGGAAGTAAGAAATAATGAAGTCCACAAAATTCATGCCAAATATTAGCTGGAATCCTAATTCATAGTATAAATAATGTTATTTCAAAAGTTTCATCAGAGTAGGGATTTTTTCCAAAGCTATATTAAATTTCTAGCTTACATGAACAATCTAGACAGAAATTGATGACCTCGAAATAGTTTTCAGAAACAGTTTTACAGAAATATACACACACTTAGACAAAATTATGTGTCAAAAATCTTATACACAGTTCCACCTACATACATAATTGCTGAGATAGACCAGCTGTAATTCTTATAAGCAGCTCAAGAAATCCAGAAAATATCAGATCTATTCTAGGATTCCCCCCAAGCCAGGCACATAATGTATAGTATCTCCCAATTATTTTTAGTTTTTGTGTAAAAATTATATGGAAACTAGCAAAACCAGAAAGGTGTGTATAGAAGCAGGAACGGAATCATCATTTAATAATAAAAACTTTTCCTATTTAAAATTCATTTAGAGAAACTGGCCCATTTCTCTTTATTATACAACAGCTTATAAGACTTACCAAATGTTTGTCTACTTATCTTCAATGAATTTCATCACTCAGGTTAACTGATTTTTTTATAATATGTGTACTACCCAAAAGGTAATGTTACGTGACTATAAGCCCACCAGGGTATATGCAAATGTATGTCACACATGCACACACAGAAGTCTCAATGTCTTATATTTTAGTCATATTTTCCAGTTGAAAATAGATATATAGTATAATAAACAATAAAACATAATTATCCTTTATTAATAAGGGTGTCGATAAAGGAAAACTTAAAAAGGTGGGGACAAGAACAAAAATGAAACATAATTGGTAGCTATTAGGTACACAAAACATCTAAAATTATTCTACTGATTCCATAATTGGATGGCATACACTACTACCAGAGCAGCAAAGGTGCAAAGATTGAAATTTAAACCTCTAATTAAGCAATGGTTTGACAGTTCTCATGTCCTGTACCTGCTTGATACCATGACTCAATAGGCATCTCAAATGAAAATTAATAATGCATATAGTATAATCTCAGTTATAAATATCTGATCATATTTAGAAAATGAAAAATCAAGTGTTCAAAAATCATTAGTAATCATCCCAAACAAAAACTTCTACATAGTTTTATTTATTCGAGAAACAGCATTTTGTAATAATAATAATAATAATAATAAAAGGTTTCTGTGGATTCCCTTCTAACATCTTGATTACTGTCATCTGATCACAACACAACTGCAGCTAACCCGGCTGCCACGTCAGCTTTTCTTCAGGGGCTAGGCCTTTAATCATAAATCAACGAAATGACTAATTCAGTGTTGTTAAAACTAGTGAGTAGAGGGTTGGAGTCATTCCAGTTTTTACATCTTTCAAAAGGTCAATACACCTACTCAATAACACAATAGACTTATCTTTCAAAACGCTTCCTTCTTTTCCAGGATTGAAAAATAACATGTTACCATTTAAATTTAAAGTGAACTTTAACTAGTAATTAAAGCGTTCACTATTTCTGAAATGGTGACCTACTAACATTATGTCAGTTTTAGTCTTCCTCTTGCAGCCAAAGACCTTCCTCTTTCCTGACCGTTTAAAACAGTTTTCCAGCTCTAAAAAGCTCATGAAAATATGTATTGATATTTCCTGCATTAGTCTTATTTGCTACTGTAATGTTTTATGTTAATCTTAAAAAACAAAACCTTTTTTTTTCTGCTAAAGGAGCAACTAATGCAAATGGAGCTTAGATGTAAATATCATCAAAAAACAAGATGCTAATACAATTAAAAGGATTAGTAGTTAAAATGAATTTTAACTATTTACATCTGTTTGCAGTATTATAAGTGATGAAAACCTGTGTTCATATCCTTCATAATAAAAATTTGTTCTGCACTTTAATACAAAGGCTATGTTGCATAAACAGAGGATTTAAAGCTATAGCAGAGTGGCTGAATGAAAGGTAAATGGCAATCTTTCTGGCTCCAGTAGATGCCATTCCCTATCGCACAATGTCTCCCACTCATAAATACATGACAAATACTTCCTCAATCATTTTTTACGAGCAGGGATGCACAGGGGGTAGTCAATGGCTAGCTTGAGGGAAAATAGGAACAGCAGGCGGCAGAAACTGTACAGAAAATGGCTATGTGGTAAATTCTCTTCTGGAACATCACTCAGTTACCCAGTCTTTGATCTTTCAGCTACAATTACACTAACTTCCACAAGATCTGGATCCCTCCCCCACTTCACCCCCCAAAACACATGCATACCAACCCCAAACCAGAGCATTACTTATACATAAAACCTATTAACATTTGGTTTTATAAAATGGCATCATTCATACTTCCACATTGTTATAAATTAAAATTTCTATTTAGACAAGAGTTTACTTTCAATTGGCTATAACCATATCATCATCACAACTGGTCTCACAAAAAACATGGGGTGTCTGGCGACAGCTAAATCACAGACTGGCGTCTCCTAAACAGTCTGTCTACCATTAGGGTCTGGGAAATGGTATTTACTATACAATTAGAGCCAGAGAGTTCTACCTGTAATCATCCAAATACAGGTGTGAGAAGCCCCTTTGGGCAAGGAAACTGACTCATCCCTTTTCATTTAAACTTTGATGTCTATATTGTTTCAGGAAACCTTACCATTCATACTATAATGAGAAGATTTATTAACTTGAGGTCAAGCAATAAATTTTAAAATTCCTTCCCAAAGGTATCAATTTTTAACACATTAATCATCAGATTTATAAGAATTTAAAAGAAAAATCGATTATTTTAAGGTTAATTTCATTCTGGAGAACAATGATTAGTTTGAACTATATTTTTATGTTAAATTTATGCTTTCTAGAATATTACCAATAAAGGGGCTAAATTCAGCTTCCTATCAGGAACACAAAGTGTCTTATAGTAATATCAACAGGGCATTTTTAGTTGCAGTAATTTCACAGAATTTATTCTAATGATTTATTGGAGTTAACCATCTGACATTAATTATTGTTTTGGCTTCTAGTCTATGAATGTTTATTTTTCAGTTTAAAGCCTTCTCACTCTTTGATATCATATGGAAATGAGAATTTTTAATGGAAAATTGAAACCATGTGCATCTAAGTACTTAATGAAGTACAGGGAGAAACCCACAAAATATTTTAGGAGAATTCAGATATTTTGCTCTGGATAGTTTTGATTTGTTTATATGACTCAGTAGTATAAAATACTGAGAGTCCAGTGAGGCAAGTCAAAGTGAATACCACACCAAATGTATATATGCCCACGTGTACACAAACACATGATTTTTTAGAGTTATTAGTGAAAGGAAACCAAAATGATAAGCAATTGTGAATGCACAGTTTTTACCTTAGTATACCTTTAAAGTGTTTGTAACAGGTACCTACTTGGCTTTCTCCCTGTCTCCCACAGGCTGTTTTTCTTAAACCTTCAGTTTGGATTTTAAGATTTATGCCCAGCTACACCCCTACGTGGATATTTTAAAGTCATATATAACATCAACACAACTAGAAATTCTTAGCTTAAAAACGTCTATTGTTGCAACCGAGTTCATTCTCATTCTGCAATGGAAATAAACAATAATGTCTAATAAACTTAAATTTGATAAGTAAGTATGTATGATTCAGCATTGCCTAATTTAATTCAGTTTTTCTAAATTCTCTCAGTGCAAATCAATTAGGAGACTTATCTCTGAAGGAAAACATAAGGCAAAGAGTTCTCATCCATTTTAAAGTTTTTAATAATAAAAGAGAAAAATATTAAAGTCAAACATGCATGCATGTGTGTGTGTGTGTATGTATGTGTACAGATATGATGTGTCTGGGTATAAGTGGGGAGGAAAAACTTACCATTTGTTTTTCTTTCTAATGTAGTCTTTTTCAGAAAGATTAACCAAGTAGACCATTGGTTTTGAAGTCAAAAACAATTGTTTATTCAATACTTCAATCTAAAATGGGAGATGGAGAAAAGAACCCCTTTTAAAACTTGAATAAAGATGGAAAAAATTATTAAGTAATTTGAAAGTAAACTTGCTTTAAAACAAGTAAGCATTTTCTTTCTTTCTTTCTTTTTTTTTGGTGGTTGTTGTTTTAGCAGGCTGGGGCTGGGTTCAAATCCACCAGCCCTGGTGCAGGTGGCTGGTGCCCTATCCACTGAGCTACAGGCACCATCAGCATTTTCATTTTCTAATTCTTGTTTCCAAAAGATTAGTTGTTATGAATTATCATGTGGGAGGGAATAAGCAATCACTAACAGAAGTAAAAGTTTAGATATGATTAAGTGTAAAATAATGACAACTCTAATTTGTTCTCTAAGAAATCAAAGGTAGTAACAGATGGCATTGCATTTAAACTTACCTCTTTGTCATTCCAGTCATGATAGAAGCGAACAGGTTTCTTTTGATCTATAACCCAGGATTTGACTTTGCACATTATATCCTATACATGATAGGGAAAAAAAGTAAATAAAGGATGAATATTAAGCATTTAGGAACTAAATATTAAAGTTTTCAAATCCCTAAAACAAAAATAAAATTTCTTTTTTTAAAAATAAAGTTTCTTAATGAAAAGGGGAACTAAACTACACAAATAATTATTTTCAACATCTCATTTAAAAACCAAATAATAATAAAACACTGTGGTATTACAATTTTAATATATAAAATGAAGAATATTAGCAAAATTAGTAACAGTCTGAAAAATTTCAAGACAATTCAATCAAAGACTAAATACAAGCGTTAATAACACTTCAACATTACTTAGTGATGTCACATGTAAGACAAACATTTAGAGATATACTGGAGATAGACTATATTTTTTTCCCTTAAAAAGAAAAATAAACAAAATAGACAAAATTGAGCCTGTTATTGATCATCTACCCTCCAAAAAATTAAATCAACTGACCAAAACCCTTTTTATTTTGAATTAATTTTTTTGCCAACACCTTCTCCCTGTCCACTTCTCCTAGCCGCACCCCCCACCCCCCCACCTGCCAAAGCCTCCATTACACAATGGCAAGAGCCCTGCTCTGGTGACCTCCAACCAGCTGCATTCACTTTCAGAACATCTCTCTCTGCTGGAAATCTAAAGGCCTTTTAGTTAGCAAGCTAGTGTGCATTCAGAAGGAGTAACTGCAGGAAGAGCCCAATGTGCTTTGTTTCTCTGGCCTTTCTTCACAGAAAGATTAATCATCTGTGAAATGGAAACGGCAAACAGCAAGTGACACAAACTGAACCCTTCAAGCCTTTCCTCATCAGTTTTGTGGTTCTGAATCTAAAAGCTGCGTGTGGCAAGGTTCTCCTTACAGGCAGGTGTTAATAAAAGGCTCTCAGGTCTGAAAGGTCAGACTTAGCTCTTCGAGGAGAAGAAGTATATTTGAGAGTCATCTGTTTTTTTTGTTGTTGTTGTTAAAGATAATTTATAGATATGTTTTAAATATGCATTTCTCAAAATTTATTGTAACACAATTATTAGTAACAGATTTCTTGGATTTTCACTGATGTATTTTACTTTCCCCTAATCAATTATTCTCCTATAAATATCCACTTGTATAAATTATCTCAATATTTAGTATACCTTCCTTCCAAATCTTGCTGTTACCTACAGGAAAAATAAGGAAAAAGCCTTATATCCTTAGATACTGATTTGAAACCCTCCAGGCAAGGACTTCCCACAGATTTTAACAAGGAAGGGGCAAGCTGAAAACTTTTAATGAAATCTAACATGTTCTGCTTAAGAATAATCACTTTTACTCTTCTATAACTGAATTTCACTCATAAATGTTTAAAAGTGGCTAATGTAACACCATTTCCTACAAGGAGAAGATCAAAGTGCTATATTACAAATGCATTATGATTAAAAAAGCCCTGTGCAGCCTTGCTATTAACTGTTCTTTAAACCCTAAAAGGCTTCCCATAGATCTCACTTGGCACTGCATATACAACCTTTGACAAGTAATGTAGACCATTTTTATTCATTGCCTAAAATTGTAGGCAATTATGTGCGTCACACTGGCCACCTGCAAATTCTGAATGCCTGCTCTAGTTGTCAGTGCAAAAAACTAATGTCGGAGGGGATTAATCTAGGGGGAGAGAGTCCTCTTTAATGGCTCCAGCAGGTGAAATGGCCCAGCTGGTTACTATGATGAGTGGCCAGAACAGCTTATGTAGAGACACGCAACAAGATTATACAAAAGAAGGAGAAAACGGTACCATCTTATATTTGGTTCCATTAGTTTTTTCAATTAAAGAAAGAAAAGAAAAAGTAGACGAAAGAAAGCCAAACCAAAAATAAGGAAAGGAATTCAATTTTAATCATATAAAAAGTGTAAAAATACTTTTGTAACTATAAACATTTTTACAAAACCAAAGGGCCTCAGTAAGTGCTGATCACTAGTGAAGGAATTTCAGTATTTCTCTTTCATTTAAAATAAACTAGACCATTATTTTAGACATAGAAATTTTATCACAAAAGCATTTTGGCATTACTTTTCTTTTTCTCACACCACAAAATTATATTACAAATTAGAACACCCAAATTTGATTTAGAATTAATTCATAAAGTTCTCTAACAGAGTGTTCCTTACCACCACATTCACATCTTTTTAGAAGAATTTATAAATTATAACCTAATTTTTCAACAGCTGAAAGTAAAATATTTTGTATCCACTGTGCCCTTAATTATTCCTAGGAAGATTTATTAACAGCTGAGAAAAGGTACCTTAGATTTATTAAAAATGTCAGTTTTAAAATAGACTGCTCTTAGATAAGATTATATGAATGATCAGTATAAGATACAGTGTGATGCAATATTTTTCTTAAATAAATACAAATTTTAATTTTAGCAAAAAATTAAAAGATGTTGTATTTCTTATCTGAAAAACTTCTCACCAGATAAAGAAAAATATTTAGGCTTGTTTGGATATAAAACTCAATGGACTGATGCTCATATGTATAAACACCTATATTAATAATGATGATTAGAAGAAAAGGTTCCAGTTAATTGAATTTGGTTAATGGGGGGGGGGTTTCCCAATACATATTTTACCCACTTTTAAAAAATTAGAATATAATAAAAATATAAATATCACTTTAAGCCTTGGTGCATTTATAAGTTAAGAGTTCACATTTCTCTTATTATACAGAAACATATATGCAGGAGTACCAAACTGGATTGTTCTGATAATTTTAACAAATTCTTAATTTACAAAATAAATTGTGAACATTATGAAGATACACAAAAGTTCCTGGTTATGTGAACTTTTTATAGTTAGATTGCAGTTATTTGAGTCTACTAACTTGAGAAGTAACAGTATAATGCTTGAGTCTACCATTTAACAGGTCTGTGACCTACTTTATTGCTAAAATGCAGGTAAGAGCTACTTCCTGGAGGCTGTTGTGAAGATCAGAAGAGATAATGCATATACTATTCAGTGCAGTCCTCTATAAATGTGAGTAGTTGCTATTATTGTTATTGAAAGATTAAATACCAGTGATCTACAAAATAGCAATATATTTTCTTGGGTGCTCCTTTAAAGCATATGTACATCTTTTCTAATCTGTATATTTACCAATCCTTTTCTTCAAATGTCAGTTATGAAAATATTAACTTTCTTTGTGAAATCTCAAGTTATGCTTCCAATTTCACTAGCTTTTGCTGAATGATCCCTCAATTGCAAAGAAACTTAATCCAAACTCAGTTTGAATACGCTGGTCTTTTGCTTTGACCCTTGAGATGGCTTTGCATTTAACTTTATAGAAGTGCTCTAATTTCTTGATCATTCTTGTTGTTGTTAATAGCAACTACAATGTATTTAGATTTGGGGAGTATGCCCAACTTTCCATAGCTATTGAGTAGCAGAGCTAGGATTCAAATTCAGGTCTGAGTGATTTGAAAGTTCATGCTCTGCCTAACACTTTGGCTTATTTGTCTTAATGCTTCCTGTTTAGCCTGGAGATCCCCAAGGTTGCTGTTCAAAATCTTCTCATTTAGCTCATCAGAAAAATTTAATATTGTTATTTTATTATTCATATTTGGATATAATAGCTGACTGTCAATCCATGTATTACAAAAATATTTTTCTTTGCACACAATAATAACCCATTCATTAGACTTTCCTACGCTTCTTTATTTTGATATTCTTCAGTTCCCATAGCAAGATTATTAATCTATGATCCATAAATGGATTTCAGGGGCTCCTTAACATCTAAAATCATATGTAAAGAAAGCTCTGTTGTGTGCCTTTCACGGAAGATGGCACATATTTTCCAAATGTTTTTCAAAGGGATCTATGATGCAAAAATCCAAAAACCATGGTTGCTAGTGATTCTGTGGCAATACTCAAATGTTCAACAGTCAATTAAGTAAATGTTCTAGGCCCCTGGACTCCTAGACCAGAGGTAGACACTGATCTAAAAGTTGCTTTCAGCTACAACCTCCACTCAAAAAGATCAATACTGTGCTGATAGAAACTCTACCTACTATAATGTTTATTTAACACAATTTTAGTTAAAATCATAACAGGGATAGAGAACATTATAAATCAAACATATTATTTTTACAGAATTAGTTACTCGAGAGTAAAAAAAAAATTTAGAGAAAAAAAGGTAACTTGCCCTACTATGGTTAAAATAAACCATAAAACTACAGTAATTAGAACAGTATAACATGGCACAAGAAAGATATAGATTTTAAAAAGCCATTAATTGGAGATTTTCTAGTAAGTTATGGGATGATAATATTATAGAACACTGTATCCATTAAGATAAAATATATCTGAATGTATGTTTGCATGAGAAAAAGTAAAAAACAAAACAAAACACTAAGTGAAAACAGCAGGTTCAGAACAAGAAAATAAAGTTAAGAATATAGACACTTTGGCATCAGATTTGAGTTTAAGTCCTGGCCCTACTCTTTTAGCTGTGTAACCCTGATTGTTCCGATAAAATTGGGATAATAACTCCACTTGAATATGCAGTGTATATGAAGATTAAATACATGTAAAACAACTGGCACAGTTTCAGGCACACAGTAAATATTCAACAGACAATATGGACAGTAGAATGCATATAGTAATTCAGTTTGTGAGGGATTCTAAAACTATCTGTTTAAATAAATATACTCAAATAATGAAACTGGACAGACACTACATCAAATTTTTAGTAACAGAAATTTTTAGAAGCTTAGATGCCAGAGAACTTTTCCCTTTCTGCCTTTCCTTAAAACTATAATGATGCTTTTAAAATTTTTAACCAATTAAGTATCATATTTATAATAGAAAAAGATAAATGTATATTGACAGGGTGAGAGGGAGAGGGGGACTTTATCTATTCTCTGCCCATCACCTATAATCCTAAAATGTGATGGCCTAAAATGGATAGACTTAGTAGTTTATTGAGGTAACTAACTCTTACTCTGTCATGATTATAACTTCTAAGCCTGATGCTTACTGTTAGCAAAAACTGCCACTCTAATAGCTGATACTGATATCCAGATGAGCTGAGTTAATGCTAGTTAGGTAGCTTTAACACTGACAGCCAGCAGAATTGGGGCAAGTTTTCCAACTCAAAGTCCCTACTACAGATTCGCCAACTGCCCTCTTTAAATACCTCAAGTTGCAGAAAAACCAAACTAAGCTTTCTTTCCTAAAGAGACCTCCACTATATAGTCTAACTTGATGTTTAGCATGTATCAGAATCATGGTATTAAGCATCTGTTGCACTACCAGACGAATGCTATTTATCAGGCCAGAGTTCTGATCCCTGACCACCATCTTTCTACATACTTCAGTGACTGAAACTTCCAGAAAAGGATTAGGCAGTTAAGGACAGAACTAAGACAACTACCAGTAATGCTTTATATGACTGTATATGGGTGGGGAAGGACACCCTCCCAACCCAAGAATTAAAACAACAAGTTGACTCTGGCAACAACCTTGGTGGAATATATGTTGGCAGCCATGGATTTTCAGTTACATGATTCTCCAAGGCAGGTAGTGAGAAATACATCTTAACATAATGCTCTTGGCCTTGTCTGCTATAAAGTGGCAGTCAAAATGGACACCAATTTACACTTGAGGTATGGATCTTAGCAGAGGATCTGGCCATTCCTAAAAAGAAGAAGGCAATTGTTCTTATGATTCCTGAAAATAAGTTTCTTTTCTTTCTTTCTTATTTATTTTTTTCTTTTTTGAGACAGAGTCTCACTCTGTTACCCAGGTTAGAGTGCAGTGGCATCTGCCTACTTCACAGCAAACTCAAACTCCTGGGTTCAAGCAGTCCTCCTGCTTCAGCCTCCTGAGTAGCAGAGACTACAAGGTACCTGCCACAATGTCCAGCTAATTTTCTATTTTTAGTAGAGATAGGATCTCACTCTTGCTCTGGTTGTTGTCAAACTACTGAGTTCAAGCGATTCTCCTGCCTCAGCCTCCAGAGTGCTAGGATTACAGGCACAATTCATGGTGCCTGGCCTAACTGAATTGTTTAAATCTCCAATATCATTACTAGAATTTTACCTGCCTACTTCTTTCAAATACTAAAGGAAATACTGAGATTTTCTCTCATGACCATAGGTTTGTTTTTGTTTCATCTTTTAGGTCTGTCATTTTTTGCTTTATATATTTGAGGTTGTATTCTTAGGCACATACAAACTTAAAAAGTTATGTTTCTTCTTGGTAGACTGAACATGTAGTATTATGAAATGGTCTTTTTTTTTTTTTTTTTTTTTGAGACAGAGTCTCACTTTGTCACCCTCCATAGAGTGCTCTGGCATCATAGCTCACAGCAACCTCTAACTCCTCTTGGACTCAAATGATTTTCTTGCCTCAGCTTCCTGAGTAGCTAGGACTACAGGCACCCATCACAATGCCTGTCTATTTTTAGAGATGGGTCTCTCTCTTGCTCAAGCTGATCTTTATTTAATTCATGAGCTCAGGCAATCCACTCTCCTTGGTCTCCCAAAGTGCTAGGATTATAGGTATGAGCCACTGCGCCCAGCCTATGAAATGCTCCTTTTAACTCTTTCAAAGTCTACTTTGATATCAGTATACTATCCCAGGTGTTTGTTGTTCTTATTGTTAGGGCTTGCAAAATGTATATTTCTCCATTCTGTTTTTAGTTTTTCTGTATCCTAATACATAAAGTCCCCAACTTACAATGATTTTTCAGCAGGCTTATTGAGACATAGCTGCATCATAGTCAAGGAGATCATGAATTTACCATGATTCAACTTATGATTTTTCAGCTTTATGATGAGATTATTGTGGTACTAAATGCATTTTTTTTACTTAACAACATAACCCCATCATAACTCAGAGTGTGTGCATTTAACATGTGCTTCTTGTAAGTAGCACAGAGGTGAGCTTTTAAAATCCAATTGGATGTTCTTTGTCTTTTTTCAATTAAAAAAAATTTATTGGGGTGAAATAAATACAAAATTAGCCATTTTAAGGTGATTTAGTACAAAGGTTTTCATACACTCCCAATGATGTAAACTGCCACCTCTATCTAGATTACTCCAACATAAAACTATGTACTCATTAAACAGTTTCCTGCATTTGTGCTTCCCCTGGTCCCTGGCAACCACCAATCTGCTGTTCTGTTTCTATACTTCATATATATAGGCTATCTCCAATACATGCCTTTTGCATTTAGATTGTAATTGTAACTAAGGGTTGGGATGAGATCACATCCATGAAAATATTCCTGTAGGAACATCCAAGAAAATATTTCTATAATATGAGGAGTAGCCAGGCGTGGTGACTCATGCCTGTAATCCCAGCACTTTGGGAGGCTGAGATGGGTGGACTGCCTGAGCTCATGAGTTCAAGACCAGCCTGAGCCAGAGTGAGACCTCGTCTCTAAAAATAGCCAGGCTTTGTGGCGGGTGCCTGTAGTTCCAGCTACTTAGGAGGCTGAGACAAGAAATCACTTGAGCCCAAGAGTTAGAGGTTGCTGTGAGCTATGATGCCACGGCACCGTACTGGGGGTGACAAAGTGAGACTCTATTTAAAAATAAATAAATAAATAAGAGGAGTAGAAAACATAGGACTCAACTTTACGTGGACACCAAAGGCATAAGAGAATACGCCTGCAAAATAAACTGAGGAGTTGCTAGTGAAGTAGGAGGGAAATCAGTAGAATGTGGTCATGGAATCCAAGGGAAAAGTATTCAAGCAATGACTCAATAGTGTCCATTGCTATTGATCAATCACAATGATTAAAAATGTCCACTAGATTTAATAATGCAAAAGTTAACTGATTGGCCCAGGTGAAAATAGTTTGAGGGTGATAGGCTTGGTAAATCAGATTAAAATGGACTGAGTTAATAGGAGGTGGAGAAAATGGAGATAGTAGATGTAAACAACTCTTTCAAGAGGTTTTTACAATGGAAGATGCAGGAAATAACTGTAGTTGAAGGGAAGAAGTGTGGTATACAGAAGTAGTGTGGTATACAGAAGTTTTTTTTTTTTTAAGATAAGAAGATCATCTTGAAACTATTAAAAAGAACGTAGTTTGAGAGGGACAAGTTGTATATATAAGAAAAAGAGCTTACTTACTGCTCTTACTAAAACCACTGAATTGTATACTTAAAAAAGGATGAACTTTATGGTATGTGAATTATATCTCAATACATCCATTTAAAAGCAACAAAAGAAAAAAAACAAGAGATGATTGATAGTATAAAATTTCTGAGGAATTAGGAAATGATAAGATCCAAAGAATTCATGGAATAATTGGCCATAGATAAGAAGAGTGAATAAATATAGGCTTTAGGTTTGGCTAGTGGAAAATTCCTATGTCAGAAGGCTTTCATTTTCATTTTTGAAATACAAGAGGCAAAGTTATCTGCTGAAGAAGAGATCAATGGAATTAAGGAGTTGGCATAAATAAGGGGCTAGAGGGGAGTAGAAAGCAGTTGCAGCAGAGTGCAGGAGGACAAGTAGGAGAACTGGGTAACTGCGGAGGGCCCACTTGAGGTTGGTAACAATGAATTGATGGGGATACCGGTATGTCCTCTTTTTAATTTTCTTCCTCTATTTTTGGTTACTGGAAAGGGGAAAATAGATAGGTGGGAACATTCAGGAAAATATTCCTATAGTATAGGTACCATAACATCAGTTCTTATGAATTCATTCCCTTCTCCTCAAGGAACATAAACATTGATGATTCTTAAGTAATCTGGTCTCAAGTGAGTTTAACACTCGTGATCCTTGCTCCAAACACATTACATTCTTCTGTATTACCCTGGAAGCCTTAAACAGCTTCATATTTTCTGTTATCCTCAAATACATAAGGTGTACTGAGGACCCATATTGTGAGGTTCATACCATTTTACACAATATACTAAACTCGTTACCCACAATGATGCTTTGCTCCCAGTCTCCTCCCAAACAAATGTGACTTAGCCAGAGCTTCTGCTGAGGGGAAAGTCCTATATGGAACAGTCTCTTGGCCAGAACTGGTTGGATTTGATCTATGAAGTGGACTTATGCAAGAAACTGTGCCAAAATGGGAATTAACTGAGGTAATTAAATGCTTGTTCTCAGGAATCTGAATTGGGAAACACTAAGGGATAGGACTGGGGACTAGGATAGGCAAACATGCTGGAAGAACACAAGACAGACTCAACTATAATTAGTTATAAGTAAGCTAACTGTGAGTGGTTAATTATGAAGAGGCAGAAGTTAGGAACAAAAACTTATAAAACAGAAGATTAATTTTAGTGGCAATAAAAGAAAAGTAAGCAGAATTGTACTGTAGTAAAGCTAGAGAATACCCAGATTATATGAATGGGAGAGTGCAGGAGAGACAATATATAATAGACCCGCCGAATTCTAGGTGCTGTCCTGAGCTGATCTACAATTTAACTGCAAAAGGCCTGGTTATATCCCAATTCCTGCTCTTAAATATTTTCAGATTTCCATTTCCCTTATTGCTTTGCATTCTAGAAATAAAACTCCATTTCTTGAAATAGTCTGCATCAAATCTCTATTCCTTACAAGTAAAGATCCCAATTAAAAAATATAATAAAATTTGTATGGGATTAAATGACTCAGAAGTTGTCATCTCGAGCAGTTCTTACCTATACATTCACATAATATATTATCAAATAAGAAGTCAAACCTTAAAAGAAAAATAATTCTTTGTTTAAAATGAATATAAATTGAGAAAGTAAAATATACAGTATTAAGATGACCATTAGATTAATCCTGGTCAATTATGCTCAGATGCTCATTCTTCTCATCCCAGTTCAAAAAAAGGGAGACACTTTACCTGATGCACTGTCAAAATCTCCCATTAATGCTTGTAACAATTATCACGATAATAATTTCTCCTGGATCTACAAAGTAGATCTAACACAGTTTAACTCTCACATTGCTGTTGCCACGTCAAATCATGTGACTTGTCAGTCTCATTTTGAAAAATTCATAATCCCTTTCCTAGTTCTGAGGAATATGTATTATGTGGACTCAGATAATGAACTATGATAATTTCTAATTAAATTCCTAGTTCATGTACTTTTAAATGGGCTACTATGTTTAATAAATATTTTTAACTTTGGGGTTCATTTTCCATGAATATATTTTATAAAAGTAATAAAAACAAAGAAGAAAAATATTTAAGAGGTAGGCATTCATAACTCGCAAGTCAGCATTATCACTTACTATTTCCTACTAGGCTGTTTTCTTTTTTATTTTTGCAGCTTTTGGCTGGGGCTGGGTTTGAACCTGCCACCTCCGGCATATGGGGCTGGCACCCTACTCCTTTGAGCCATAGACACCACCCCTCTTCCAGGCTGTTTTCAATGGAGATTTCTTTATAAATGTTTTCATCACAATGTACATATAGTATACTCAATTTTCTGTTTTTCTAATTTCACAGACACCTATGTTGCCCATATTATGCTTTGGACAGATTATCTAATCTTTCCGAGCCTTAGTTTAATCATCTATAAAATGAAGATAATACTTATAAATTTTTTTTTTATTATTTTTTTTGAGACAGAGCCTCAAGCTGTCCCCTTAGGTAGAGTGCCATTGCATCACAGCTCACAGCAACCTCCAACTCCTGGGCTCAAGTGAGTCTCCTGCCTCAGCCTCCCAAGTAGCTGGGACCACAGGCACCCACCACAACACCTGGCTATTTTTTGGTTGCAGCCATCATCACTGTTGTTTTGGCAGGCCCAGACTGGATTCGAACCCACCACCTTAGGTGTATGTGGCTGGCGCCTTAGCCACTTGAGCCACAGGCGCCAAGCCAATACTTATAAATGTTGTTACAGATATTATATGAAGGCTGGGCCTCCAAAGGATAGTTGTACAACAATGTTAACAACAGCATTATTTACAATAGCTAAAAGAAGAAATAACAGAAATGTCCACAAAATGTGGTCTACACATGTTTTTCTTTCAAAGCAAATGAAATTTTGATATAACATCAGAAGTAAAAACAAAAGTAAAATAATTATATGGTTCTACTTATCAATAGGCACCTAGAATGGATAAATTCATACAGACAGTGAAATAGAGGTTATCAGGAGCTGGGAGAAGAAGGAAATGGGAGTTACTGTTTAAACAGTATAGAATTTCAGTATAGGTTGATAAAGTTCTTGAAATGGATAGGAGTGATGGTTGTACAACACTGTGAATCTACTTAGTGCCTCTGAATTATACACTTAAAAATGGTTAATGCAGTTTATCACACACAAAAAAAAAATTTTAAGAGAACTTCTGCTTTAGGTTATGTCTAGAAAGATGGGGACAGAAGAATAGCAAACAGGTTCTAATAAATGAGCTCATGTGGAACCAGTATGTGTAAAACCCTAAGTTCACTATCAGGAGAGTGAAGAAAAAGGCAAGGCCAAACCACAAAGAACTTTGTGATCTATACAGAATGATGAGGGACTTTAATTGAGGGAATAACATCATTAGATCTGTGTTTTATGTTTGTGAAAAACAAGAGCAAGACTAGAGGTAAAATTTGCAAAAAATAAACTAAACAGAAATGAGGCCCAAATTAAAGAAGTAGTTGTGAAAATAAAAAGGAAGAAAGAGATAAGGGAAATATTCAAGAGATAAAATGAATATGATGGGATGAAGATGCTAAAAGAGAAGGAGGTACAGATACAAGTTTTCAGTTCAAACACCTTAGTTCCATTAACTATGGAGACTATGAGTCTATGAATGGCATCTACATTAATGAATCCTTTTCAGCAGATTTTTTTAATTTACTTTGCTCATGTCCATCTAAGGAATCACTATCTACGGCAGTTATAGCCATACAAAATGTATGGATGAGAGGATGTGGGTAGGTAAACAAATGTAGTTCAAGTGAACCAAATACTACCCTAGTACCACATTCTTTCAGAAATGATCTTTTTGACTCATATAAGAATACTCCTGGAAGGGTAGACAAGAGTCTAAAAAGGAAAAAGGATAAGTGTGAAGACAAGTGGAGGGAGAATTATATTTTTACCATACTTTAGAGATACTACAATGTTTGGTTCCAGAACACTGCAATAAAGCAAATTTCGCAATCAAGCAATTAACACAATTTTTTAGTTTCCCAATGCATATAAACTTATGTTTATACTATATTGTTGTAGTCTACCAAGTGTGCAATAGCATTATATCTAAAAAAGTACACATGCCGGGTGCAGTGGCTCACACCTGTAATCCCAGCACTTGGGAGGCCAAGGTGGGTGGACTGCTTGAGCTCATAGGTTCAAGACCAGTCTGAGCTAGCGTGAGACCCTGTCTCTGAAAAATAGCTGGGTTTTGTGGTGGGCACCTGTAGTCCCAGCTACTTGGGAGGCTGAGGCAAGAGGATCACTTGAAACCAAGAGTTTGAGGTTGCTGTGAGCTGTGACACCATGGTACTCTACCAAGGGTCACCAACTGAGACTCTGTCTCAAAAAAATAAATAAATAAAATTAAAAAGTACTTATTAATTAAAAAATACTTTTGCTAGAAAATGCTAATGATCATCTAAGATTTCAGTGAGTAGCAGAAATCTTTTTGTTGGTGGAGGATCCTGCCCCAATGTTGGTGGATGCTGACTGATTAGGGTGGCAGTTGTAAAGGCTGGGGTGACTGTGGCAGTTTTTTAAAATAAGACAACAATTAAGTTGGCTGCATCAGTTGATTCTTCCTTTCATGAAAGATCTCTCTATAGCATGCAATGCTGTTTGACAGTATTTTACTCACACTGGAATGTCTTTCAAAACTGGAGTCAATCCTTTCAAACCTTGGCACTGCTTTGTCAGCTATATTTATAGAATAGTCTAAATCCTTTGTTGCCATTTCAGCAATGTTCATAGCATCTTCACCAGGGGAAGATTCCATCTCAAGAAACTACTTTCTTTGCTTATCCATAATAGCAGCATTTTATCTGTCCAATTTTTTTTTCTTTTTTGGAGTCTCAAGCTGTTGCCCTGGGTAGAGTGCCATGGCATCACAGCTCACAGCAACTTCAAACTGTTGGGCTTAAGTGATTCTCTTGCCTCAGTCTCCCAGTGTCCAAGTTTTATCATGACATTATAATGATTCAGTCACATCTTCAGGCTCTACTTTTAAATTTAGTTTTTTTGTATTTCTACCATATCTTCAGTTATTTCCTCCACTGAAGTCTTGAATCTCTCAAAGTCATCCGTAAGGGTTGGAATCAACTTTTAAACTACTATAAATGTTCATATTTTGATCTCCTTCCATGAATCCCAAATGTTCATAATGGCATCTACATTAATGAATCCTTTCCAGCAGATTTTTTTTATTTACTTTGACCATGTTCATCTGAGGAATCACTACCTATGGCAGTTACAGCCATACAAAATGTATTAACTAATAAGACTTAAATGTCAAAATTATTCCTTAATCTATGGGCTATAGAAAGAATATTGTCTTGTTAGCAGGCATAAAAACAATCTTGTACATCTCCATCAGAGCTCTTAGGTTACCAGGTACACTGTTAGTGAGTGATGATTTTTTTTTTTTTGAATTAGTCTCACTTTGTTGCCCTTGGTAGAGTGCTATGGTGTCATAGCACAGAGCAACCTCAAACTCTTGGGCTCAAGCAATCCATTTGCTTCAGCCTCCCATGTACCTGGGATTATAGGCATCCACAATGCCTGGCTATTTTTTAGAGTTGGGGGTCTCAATCTTGCTCAGGCTGGTCTCAAACTCCTGAGCCAAGTGATCTGCCCACCTTAACCTCTCAGAGTACTAGGATTACAGGCATGAGACAGGGTGCCTGGCCAGAGCAGTAATATTTTGAAAGAATTTTTTTTTTTTTTTTGTCTGAGCAATAGCTCTCAACAGTGGGTTTAAAATATTCAGTAAACTGTTCTTTCAACAGACATGGTATCATTCAGGCTTTTTTTTTGACTTACAGAGCACAGAGCAGATTTAGCTTTTTTTTTCTTTCTTTCTTTTTTTTTTTTGGGAGACAGAGTCACTATGTTGCCCTTGGTAAAGTACCATGGCGTCACAACTCACAGCAACTTCAAATCTTGGGTTTAAGAGATTCTCTTGCCTCAGCCTCCCAAGTAGCCCACTACAACACCCAGCTATTTTTAGAGACAAGGTCTCACTCTGGCTTAGGCTGGTCTCGAACTCATGAGCTCAGATGATCCACCCACCTCAGCCTCCCAGAGTGCTAGGATTACAGGTATGAGCCACTGTGCCCAGCCTGATTAGCATATTTTTAAAGGCCCTAAGATTTTCAGAGTGGTATTAAACATTAGCTTCAATTTAATTAAAGCCACCAGCTACATTAGCCACTAACAAAATATCAGCCTGTCCTTTGAGGCTTTCAAGCCAGGCATTGATGTCTCTTTTTTCTCTAGCTATGAAAGTCTTAGATGACATCTTCTTCCAATAGAAGAAGACTATTTCATTTACACTGAAAATCTACTGTTAGTGTAGCTCCCTTCATCAGTGATCTTAGCTAGACCTTCTGGATTGTGGCTTCTACATCAGCACTTGCTACTTCACCTTGAAATATTATGTTATGGAGACAGCTTTTTTCCTTAAACCTCATGAACCTATCTCTGCTAGCTTCAAACTTTTCTTCTGCAGCTTCCTTACCTCCCTGTCTTTTAACTCTAAAACTGAGGGTCTGACTCTGGATTAGCCTTTGTCTGAAGGGAATGTTGTGGTTGGCTTGATCTTCTATCCAGACCACTAAAACTTTCTCCATTATCAGCCATAAATTTGTTTCACTTTCTTATCATTTGTGTGTTCACTGGAGGAATACTTTTCACTTCCTTTAAGCACTTTTCCTTTGCATTCACGACTTGGCTAACTATTTGACATAAGAAGCCTACCTTTTGGCCTATCTTGGCTTTTCACATGCCTTTCCCATTAAGCTTAATTGTTTCTAGCTTTTGATTTAGCGTGAGAAACGTGCAACTCTTTCTTTCACTTGAACACTTAAGAGGCTGTTGTACAGTTACTAACTGGCCTAATTCTAATATTGTTGAATTTCAGGGGACAGGGAGGCCTGAGGAGAGAGAGAAGGGAAATGGCGGGTCTGTGGAACAAAGCACAAACAACATTTATCAATTAAGTTGGTCACCTTCAAGGGGTGTGGGTTATGGTGAACCCAAATCAATCATTTTAAGAATTACCAAAATATGACATGGAGACAGGAAGAGAGTACATGCTGTTAGGTGGACTTGCTGGACATAGGATTGCTACAAACTTTCAGATTATAAAAAACACATAATCTTTAAAGCCCAATAAAACAAAGTATGCCTGCATACTCTTGAATCTTTCAATTTTAGTTAAATCCACATATTTTAAATGTATTTTAATCACATATAAATATAAATGTTTAAAAATACCTTAACAATAGTAAGAAATCTGCTAATAGCTCTAATAGCTATATATTACTGAGAATATTGATTATTTACAGAGACATTTTCAAAGAAAAAATAAGAATCATTAATTATAATTTTTGTTGAACTTCTTTAGCATTTAATTAGATTTCTATTAGTTCCATGAATATTTTCTAAGTATAACACATTCCAAATAATTGATCAATACAAAATAAACTGTTGCTTAAAGGCTAGCTTCATTTTTTAAATTTATTTTTCCAAATTAAATGTGGAAATTCATAATACACTTAAATAGATTTAAAATTAACCTTGATCTTGATGCCTTGGTGTTACAGGTTGAACTGTACTGCTCCCCCCGCCCCCACCAAAATGTAAAAGTCCTAACCCTTGCCCTCAGAATGTAACCTTTTTTGAAAATTAGTTAAGACCATACTAAAGACTAAGTGCAGTGGCTAGATAACCTTAACAATAGTAAGAAATCTGGATTTCTTTCTGGGATTACTTGGGTGCATTACCTAGCTCCAAAGTAATCCCAGCACTTGGGAGGCTGAGGTGGGTGGATTGTCTGAACTCACAGATCAAGACCAGCCTGAGCCAGAAGTCACAGCTACTTGGGAGACTGAGGCAAGAGAATTGCTTGAGCCCAGGAATTTGAGGTTGCTGTGAGCTATGACGCCACAGCACTCTTTCAAGGATGACAAAGTGAGACTCTGTCTCGTACTAGAGTAGGGCAGGCCCTTAATCCAATATAATTGGCATCCTTATAGGAAGAGGCAAATTTGATCAGAAACACAGAGAGAAGATGTCCCTGTGAAAACACAACAGACTGAAGTTCTGTTGCCACAAGGCAAGGAACACCTGTGGCTATAAGAAACTAGAACAGGCAAGGAGGAATTCGCCCACAGAGGCTTTAGAGGGAGCATAATCCTGCCAACACTTATTTTAGACGTCTAGTCCTCCCGAATTGTGAAAGAATAAATTTCTGTTGTTTTAAGCCCTTCACCTTGTAGTACTTATTATGGCAGTCCTAAGAAACTAATACACTCTTTCCTAAGACACGTAAAGTGACTTAGGCTTGATGTAGACCATTAAAGAGATCAACTGCACAACACAGGTCTCCCAATTCCAAGTTTCAGGCACTTCGGGCCATAATTTATTGATAGTATGCCTGAGTTTAAAAGCTGATTCTGGCTAGGCACCTGTGGCTCAATCGGCTAAGGCGCCAGCCACGTACACCTAAGGTGGCGGGTTCGAATCCCCAGCCCGGGCCCGCCAAACAACAATGACGGCTGCAACCAAAAAATGGCCGGGCGTTGTGGTGGGTGCCTGTGGTCCCAGCTACTTGGGAGGCCGAGGCAGGAGACTCGCTTGAGCCCAGGAGTTGGAGGTTGCTATGAGCTGTGATGCCATGGCTCTCTACCCAGGGGGATAGCTTGAGGCTCCGTCTCAAAAAAAAAAAACATATTTCTGGGGAGGTCAGATCGAGGGTGGGTGAATGGTGGGTTCACATCTATGGTGCATAATGCAAGGGTACATGTTGGATCTATTAGTATGGAGTATAAATGTCTTAACACAATAATTAAGTAAACAAGATGA
>CAUYQV010083089.1:0-23312 GCA_963574575.1 Galagoides demidoff | reverse complement strand
GGAGTGTGCTCCTCATTCTTCTCTCTTGGCTCTGCTCCAGACCATCAGCTAAGTAGCTAAACTTCTGTCCTTTCAGCCTCCTTCTGGACGGGAGCTTCTGTAAAAAGCTGGCTGCAGTCCGCCATCTTGGCTCCGCCCCGGAATACATTCTTAAATAAATATGGTTTATGTTATAAAAAAAGAAAGAAAAATTAAATCTCTCCTTTCAAATTTTGAGAACTGTCCCCTAAGAAATAGGGCCATATGCTCTTCCCCTAATCCTGTTTCACCCCAGTTCTACACACAAACACACACATACACACACACCATCTTAAAAGAGTGCACGTACTCACAGAGCACTTGCACACACAAATACTTTTATAAGCTTATTTGTGATTTGCATTACATTGTTACAAAGTTGCCTATGTCATTTATTCATTGCAAAATTTCTTTTTAATTTTTTATGTATGTTTAAATTTTTCCTTTTTGAAATCTGTTAATCATCCTGATAAAAATGTTCTCATTATAATGTTCAATTAAAGAACGGAAGGACAAAATGCATTTGGACCTCATTTCGATCATTGTGGCCTGAATTGTGCCCCTTCCAAATTTATATATTGAAGGCCTAATCCTCACAGGATGTGACTTTTATTTAGAGACATAGTCTTAACCAGGTAAATTAGAATGAGGTCATTGGGGAGAGCTCTAATCCAGAGTGACTGGTGTTCTTATGCAAAGGGGAGATTTGGGCCCATAGATGTGCACAGAGGAAGATAATTTAAGGACAGGGGAAGAGGATGGCCGTCAGCAAGCAAGAGAAGACATCACAGCTCTCAGAAGGAGTCAGCTCTGCCCACATCTTGATCTTGGACTTCTGACCTACAGAACTGAGAGACCCCACATTTCTGTTGTTTAAACAGCCCAGTTTGTGGTACTTTGTTGCATAAATTCAGAAAATCAATAGGTAAAGGATTAGAAAATATAAATATAAACCAAAAGCATCAGAGTAGTTGATTACCACTGCTCTTTCTGCTCGACCACCTCCTCATCCTCCTCGTCTTCTTCCTCCTGCTTCTCCTCTTTCTATTCCTCCTTTTCCTGTTCCTCCTCTTCTTCCTGCCATCACTGGATCACCGTCATTTTATGCTCTAACTATACAAAATGATTTGCTTTTCAAAATGTGCCATGTCACTTGCAACACACACGAATGGTGGATGTTCTTTTGCCCCCAGTAAAATTTTACATATTTTAATTTTACATACTTTTATGGGGGGTATATCTTTACTGGGGGTAAAAGAGCATCCACTCTCTCTGATTAAATCATTTCAGTTCATCTTTGAAGAAGATATCAGGGTCCTTTGCTTCTAGAAATCTTCTCTATATCCCACAAAATGAGTTAAATAACTCTTGAGAGAAAATTCTCCATATACTACACAAACTTCCAACACATTGTTAACACCTTACTTTTATGTTAAATTTTCTTGCGAAAACTTCATTGAAGACAGGAATTATGTTTTTATTTATATAATACTGAACCTTTCATGTGGTCTGGTGCTTCAAAATATTTAGTATATGTATTTGAAAAAATAATTTTGCATTAGGATTTCGCACTTATCTTGAAGTGGAATAGGTCAGAATTAAGTGAATCCACAAAAAGACGGAAAAAAAGGTTTAAAAAGTAGCTCTAAATAAAGTTCAGAATGAAAAATTCTCACCAAACACTTAAAAATTCAAATAGAAAGTGTTTTTCAAAAGCTGTATTATTAATGCAGAATTCAAGAATCGGAGAGTTATTAACTGGCTTTCTCAGTGCTGAGGAAGCATTTGTAACTTAATGAAGGGCACTGCAGCTCCTCCAACCAAAACTCCCGGCCCAGCCAAGAAGAAGAAAATGATGTGAAAACACAATGATCAGGAAATGAGGAAAGATCTTTTCCAGACTGAACACACAGTTTAAGCTGTAGGAGGATTTAAGACACAGCTAAACTCTATTGTCTCGAAAGGAGACCTTCAAATACCTAATTAATTTTTCATTTGTTTTATGGCTCTGGCAGATGTTGTATTTCTTTTTTTCATAGACTAGCTCGACACTAAGAAACTAGAGGAAAAACATTCTTTTGTTAGATTTTGAATTAATATACTTGAACTGGCGTAGCAAAAATACATTATTTGTGCAACCCAGAAGGTTCTGGTTATTCTGCCTCATGCTGTTCATTTTAATAGATCCTGATTTAAATATAAACAGAGAAAATATATTTAAATTTATTTTTAGGCAGAGAAAGGGCTTGGTATCACAGTAGTGGCTTAGAGGATTTCTGTTTACTCAGTCACTTTTTTTTATGTTTAAGCATTTATTTTATTTATCACTGTTATTACTATTTTCATTAAGCTTCTTGAAAGGGATCACTTGCTCAGGTGAGTATTTCCATCGATCATGCTATTTACACTTTTCGTCTACTAATTGTCAGAATAAGAAATAGAAACAATTATCTTTGTATTCCACTATTCTGGATGAAATAACTAGTGAGATAGAGACAAAATATCACTAAGACACTAAAGATCTCTGAGCATCCTGTAAACAGCATACCCTAAGGCCACACTCTTAATGATTGGTCATATAAAATGGTACACTCTGCTACTTAGCCTTGAAAGGTCAGTCAGGGTTTGAAGTCCTCCTACATATCAACACCTCTCATGCTACCAAATGTGTTAATACCAGACAAAAGAGATTTTAAATTCGAAGAACCCAATAGGATATAGGTTCTTTGGTTATAAGATAGTGGGAGGATTGTATAATGATATAAGGCCCAATTTACGAGAAAAATAAAATAATATGTTCATACCAAACAGGACACTAGCTTAATACATGAATCAAAACTATAAGACATGGAAAATGAAATCAGTAAAAGTACAATCATAGTGAAGTTATTTTTTTTATTTTTAAGCCCCTGTAACCTGTGGAGAAGTAGCTCAAATTGCAATGGGGCCTGTTTGAACCACACAGGGGCAGCCAAGGAGAGTTGCATCCAAAGTTAGGAAGCAGAGTCTCGAGGCTGCCCTGGGAAATGAATCCTAAGATCTCAGAAGAGCCCTGGGCCTCCCTTTTGAAACTGTTTTGCCCTCAACCCCCTGATACTCTGGCAATCTCAAAAATCTCTGACGTGCCTTTGGTGCCCTTCTTCCACTGTCCTGGGGAGCAGCATCTGGCTTCTTCACCTCCGTACTCATCTCCTTATCAAACGTCTGTGCACTTGGCCACATCCTTGGTGTTCTCCCCTGGACGTGACGTTTTAGTCTCTACCACAGAGCCAGGCTGAGATATTTTTAAATTTTTACGTTCTGCTTCCCTTCTGAGTCTAAACTGTTTTTATTAATTTGTTTCTCTCAATAGTGAAATGAATTTTGTCATAATTTGGAGGCAAGAGGAGGAGTTAATATTTTACCTCCAAAGTTAACCTAATAGGTATGTATGGGAACTCTGCATTTTCTGCTCCTTTTGCTGTGAACTTAAAGCTACTTAAGAAAAGAGAAAGATCTATTTTAAAAAGAAATGAAATGTTTCTCTTTTCTCCAATTTTAGCATAAACAGGAGAAACCATGCAATAGCATCCACAGGTGCCTAAGCATTTCTCCCTCCGACACCCTAGCCCATTACTTTTCCACAAAACAGTAGGACACAGACACAATTCATCCAAGTTCTTTGCAACTTTATAACAAGGTTGGTCTTTCCTCCATTTTCCCATGATTTGTTCATAGACTTCATTAGAATTTTTTTTCACCGTCTGCACGTCTACTGACATTCTGATTACAACCACTCGGGGAGACTCAGGCCTTGCCCTCATCACTCCTTTTCTTCTGAACCCTCACCGGAATTGCTCTTCAGACTCCGTTCATACCATACAAGCTTTTCCTAGCATTTACTTCCAAATTCTTTTAGCCTCTAGCTATTACCCTGTTTCAAAGCCACTTCCTTAGGTATTTGTTATAGCAACATTTCAATATTCTATAACAATTTATGTCACAGGTTTTTTCTGCTGCTATTTAAAAAATTACCTGCAATTTGATAATTTATAAACAGCACACATTTATTTCTGATAGTTCTGGAGGCTGGAAAATCCAAGATCTAGGTACAGACAGGTGTTGTGTCTGCTGCGGGCACGGTCTCTGCTTCTTAGATGGCATTTCTGTTTCCTTTCATGGCAGAAGGGCAAAAAGAGGCCAAGGATACTCCTTTCAACCTCTTTGGTAAAGGCTGCTAATCCCATTGATGAGGTGTTTAACCTCTTAATTTTGTTGCATTAAGAATTAAGTTTGAACACGAATTTTTGAGGTAACCCACACATTCAAAGAATAGTGTCTGTCATTCTTTATGGCATACATTTATTTTTGCTTGCATTCAATCATGGATTTCTTCATTCTTTCCTTCACTCAGTCCCTTGTTTGCTAAATTTTGCTGAGTTCCTGTTTAATACCAGATGCCATGCTAGACATCATGCGAGTACAATCATTATAGATTATAGATATGTGTGATGAGTGCCATGACTGCAGAAAACACAGAATGCTGAAGGAATTGAAAAGTTGCCAACTAAAACCAACTTTGCCACAGTAATTGATTCAGAAAAGAAAACGTAATCCTGGCTTATCAAATAGGAATATAGGTGAAGAATTTTGGGGGCAGCGCTTGTAGTTCAAAGGAGTAGGGTGCTGGCCCCATATGCTGGAGGTGGTGGGTTCAAACTCAGCCCCCGCCAAAAAAAAAAAAAAAGAATTTTTGTCCATGATTAGGAGAGAAAAAGTTGTGCCACTGTTGGATATAAATGAGACTGTCCGTGGTCTTGATTGTTGCTGGCAGCTGACTCATCACCATAGGAGAATCTGCTGGAAGCTTGGTGCCTGACAGCATCAAGAGGAACCTTAAAAAAAAAAAAAAATGCTTAAACTGCTGCTGCTGTTTTCTGATTCTGTGTCAATTATTTCTCTTTTTAAGAAGAAATTAGTGTAGAGCATTTACAACTGACCACCCAAAATATTTTGTCTAATTCATCTCTCCTTAGAAAAAGACAGCACAGAGCTGGCAATATTGTGCTCCATTCTTTGTTTTGTTTTGCTTTTAATTCCTTGATCTTCATTGTTTTACTCATGTTAAATAGCTCTCCATGGTTGATGTGAAGAATGGAAATTGTTTATATACCCTTGAGGGAAGACACTACATTGCTGTGCTATGGTTAGAATTGACCCTATGAGTTTTGTCTAATTGTGTCAGATGTTTGCAAACCAAAGGTATGGCTTGAAGCTGTCCTGAGCCTCTCATAACTATCTTATTAACCCAATCATTCTAATCCATACCTCACAGTTTCCATGACTCTTACACTTACAATTCAACTATCAAACTTCATGCACCTTTAGAATTATTTTGACTTTTGGCCTTTTTTTGTGTGTGTGTGAGCTAAGATATAAAAATATTCTTAGAAAATAAAATCTCTCTTTTTGAAGGGTCTGGAAAGTATATTCTTACAAAATAAAATCTAGAGACTTCAAGTTTCTGGGGAAATTCCAATAAAAAAGAAATTGACCCTTGCTCTTCCTGTAGATATGACCTGTCCTACAGGACCCATGGAATTGACCCTGGACTAAGCTTGATCCAGTGGGCCCAGAATGCTGCTCAGATGCCGTTCTTCATCTGTATTCTACTTTATCAACATGTACTGGAAACCTGGGAAAACTTACTCTTGTGTTCTTTTGTTCAGCCAGAAGAATAGTTTCCCAAATATTTTCATAATCCCTTCAAACATCAATTTAAAGATCATCAAGTTCTACAGATGGTTTGCTTTGATCAAATGTACCAATCTAGAAGACTGTATTTGTTCAAGTGTGACTTATAAATTCCTGAAAATTGTCATGATTTCTGTTGCTAGCATTCATCTGCAACATGCAAATATCATAAATACAAATTTCTTGAGATTTGACTCTATAGGGTTTTTCTGCCTGTCAACTGTCAATTATCTACCAATCAATTTATTCATTTACGTTTCTGAAAGAAACTTCAGCCCCTCAGTCATTGCTTTGTTTCCATACAGGACGTGCATATTGGAAGTCACCTTCTATAGATGAAATTTTTTCTGCTAATGGCTTCATTCAAGGGTATGAATTGGCCACAATTTTTGTAACTATTAGCCTACATTATTTCAAGGTCTTATGGTTTTATGGTGTAATTAGTATGATGAAAACCATCCTTACACATGAATCCTTACATTTTGGTGATTTTTATTTATTTCTCCTGTCTAAATTGATTACTTGATGGGTATATCATTTTATTTAGTAATATATTTAAAAGACTATAATTACATTGTTATACTCCAAGAATATTGCAACAATTTATACTTTTACCAATCAGCATATTTTTTTCCAACTTTTTTCTTTAATTTTGATAAAGCTCACGGATATAAATGGATATCGCATTGTTGTCCTCAGCTGCATTTTTCTGATTTGAGGGGATGTTCAGCATATGCTTTAATTTCAAAATCTTATATACGCCACCTTCTTCCTTTTTTTAATGGAGATTTATCTCATCTATGTAAATACATACATATTCATTGTTTCATATTTTAAATTATAAAAAATTATCATACAATATGGCATATATAATATTTTATAGCTTTTCTTTAATTTCTTGTAAAAAATTAACAAATGAAAGCATATAAATGCAGATAATTCATTTATTGTTATTGTAAAATATTTCACTGTGATCATACATCAGAACTTAAATAAAATGCCTCCAATATTTTTTCATTTAAGAAAATCTTTTGCCTATATTTTTCATATAAATTCTTTATTAGACAAGAAAATTTCATTCTGGTTCTAATCATTATGCAGTTTTTAGAATCAATTTTGAATTTTATTAAACAGCTTTTCTTCAGATATTAAAACAACTTATATAGGTACATATATATCTCCTTTAATCTAATATTTTACGGGTTGTATTTAATATTTATGGAGTACTTTATTATCAAGCCATGTGTATTTGCCTATGATAATTCTCCTTTTGTTAAAACATAAGTCAGTCACATAAACACATGGGTTTACATTTGTAATATTTGCTATTGATTTTCACTTTATGAGTTAAATTAAATTATTATATTTCTTTCTTGCAATATCTTTGGCTCCTTTTATTATAAGTATTATACTGACTCATGAAATCAGCTGGGGGATTATATTGTTCAGAATTCCATGAGGAAAACATATATCTAAATGTTTTCAGCAGAGAAATATTTAATTTACAAAATTGGTCAAAAAAGTTTGGTAAACTGGATTAGCATATCAAAGAAAAGGTGATGGGGGGGGAAAGGATAGAATTTGAAATTAATTAGACAGCAGGACACTTCTATGATCTGTGAGCTTCAGCTCAAACATACTTAATGCTGATATTATGGAGCAGATAAGGCTGCTGTTGACAGCCCTCTCATTTCCCTAGAGTATTTCAGGAACCTACATACCTGCTATTGCTGCTAAAATCATCGTAGATGTTTCTGGCAACAAACAATTGCCCATTGCTTACGTTGGAGCCCACAATTTTATATGTCTATTGCTATAGAAGGTGTTTTCAAAAGCATTCTGGTTCCCAGGAGTGACTTCCACTGGCAGTACCTAACCACATAGCTGCCAGCAAGGATGTTTGAGAAATACGGATTGCAGTCATCCAGCCTCCATGATGCAAAATGAGAACAGAGAGAACTGACTAGCAGGCAATCGAATGACTGGCACTGAATTTATTTTCTTTTGTTCTGTTTTTCTGTTTTTTGCTTTTTATAGTTTTTGAATGATCTGTTCCTTAGAAAGCTTTCTAGTTCCGATGTTTTCATTGTTGGAATATTTTTAACTACTCCTTTAATTTTTTTCTAGTTTTAGGGCACTGCTGATTTTATCTGAATTTTTAAAACTGCTGTTGTAGGCCGGTACGGTAGCTAACGCCCGTAATCCCAGCACTCTGGGAGGCGGAGGTGGATGGATCTTCTGAGCTCATGAGTTCAAGACCAGTCTGAGCTAGAAGGGGATCCCTGGCTCTAAATAAATAGTCAGGCAGTGTGGTGGACACCTTGCCTCAGGAGGCTGAGGCAAGAGAATCGCTTGAGCCCGAGTTTGAGGTTGCTGTGAGCTATGACACCAGGGTACTCTACCCAGGGTGATAAAATGAGACTTTCTCAAAAAAAAAAAAATTATTGTAGATATAATAGTGATGGCATCCTCTTAACATTTTAATGTATGCTTTGCTGTACTTAATGTCTGTTTCCAATTATAATATTTATTTGTGCTTTTATTACTTTTTTCATAATTAACCAAATATAGTTTATTTTCTTCAGTGAATCTAATAATTATCGACTAGGTTCACTTTCTCTTGAATGTTCTTACTTTACACCTTCTCTATTGAATCTTCATGATGATTTACTCTCATTGTTGATTAGAACATTGGAATTGTTATATTTGTTATTTTAATTTAATAATTCTTTTAAAAAATAACTTTGCTGAGATGTTTCAAATACTCTTTTAAGTATGTCTTCTTCTAACTATGATCACTTTTGTTTCTTAAAATTATATGATTTGATAATTGATGCAATCTGTAGTATTAAACCCTACTTGCATTTCTGGAATAAATCCACTATGTGATCATTGTATATATTACTTGAAATATTGCTACATTGACTATGAAAAGTTGTTTCTTAAAATTTCTGCAATGTATCAGTGTGTTTTTTATCTCTGTATTTTGCTTCTCTTCCATATTTTATGTTAATATTAACATCATCCTAGATATATAAAATAAAGTCGAGATGATTCACATTCCATTTTTGACATAGTTTAAATAATACCAGAATCATCTGTTATTTGAATCTTTAAAATCGTAAAATCACAATTTGTGTATTTTTATTTAATTATTTATTTATATATTATTTTTATTGTTAGATTCATTGAGGGTACAAAGAATTAGGTTACACTGATTGCATTTATTAGATAAAGTTCCTTTTATAATTGTGTCCCACTTCCAAGAGGTGTGCCAATATACCATGACCCCTATCCCCCTCCTCTCTCCTCGTTCCCACATTCCCCTACCCTCCCTTATATTAGCTCATCTACTGCCTTCATATTATAATTAAGTATATTGGAGTCTTGCTTCTCCATTCTTGTAAATATATAATATTTTGAATATGTAATCTATAATACCAATTATAGATTAATTGGTAATAATCTATAATACCAATCAATAATACCAATATTATATATTCTATATAATATAGAATATATAATCTATAATATTTTCTGATTTTCTGAATGATTCTTGTGTTCTTGGTTTTATTTAACATAGTATTCAACTGAACATAGTATTCAGTTGAATACCAATTTCAACTGACATTGGTTTTTCTACCAATGTCAGTTGAAAAAGCAACTGAATTGTTAGCACTAAAAATACAATAATGGTGGAAGTGGAGGAGGATGGCAGACCAGAAGAATCCTTCATCTGTGCTCTCCTAGAATGACTGGGGGAAGAGATAAACTCAGCCATACCTGGCACAGAGACCTTACAGAGGTGGTGAGCTGGATACAGCAAATGATTCCAAGTGGTGGAAATCTGACAAATTTGGCAAATGATTATGACCCGCAGAGACCAGCTGAGCGCCGCCCCCCCCCCGCCCCCCCATGGAGGTCTAGGACTAGAGGAAGCATTTCCACAGTTTTCAGTTGTTGGGGGAAGCTGGGCATTGAGTGGAAAGCTTGGAAGAGTGGGAGGACTTGAACAGTATACAGCAACCAGATCTGAATGACAGTTGGAATGGATTTGCCATAGATTTGGTGGCTGGTGAGGCAGACATACTGAGAAGATCTTGGTGGCTGGGGGCTGCCATTGTGGGAAGGTTGTGAAAAGGTCTTACAGGGGCCTAAAGTACGACCATCTTAATTCCACCTGCTGAGATAAGAACTCCACACTTTGGACAGGCTGAGGGACTCATGCACCCCATGGAAACTGGAGCCAGGGGGCCATGTGAGACCTGCCCTTAAGGATTGGGTATTATAGATTATATATTCAAAATATTCATACATTAAAGCTAGTTTTATCAATTTCTATTTACCTGGAATATTTACTATCCTAATAATTGGTTTTCATGTATGTTTTCACTGTGTCATATAAAGAGATCTCATATAAGTCATGTAAGGGATCTCATATAAGTCACAAAGTTTTCTAAAAAAAATTTTACTTCAAATAGCATTTTGTTGATTATAAAAAGTTAATTATTTTTGCCTTCATACAGAAAACTGAAAGAGAGCTAGTCAACAACCTACTGAACCATCTCAAGCAACTGGAAAAGAAAGAATAATCCAACCAGAAACCTAGGTAAAGAAAAGAAATAACCAAAGTCAGAGAAGAATTAAATAAAACCAAGAACACAAGAATCATTCAGAAAATCAGCAACCTCTTTATAAGAGGTGAGTCAATGCCCACAAATCAGTAGCCTTCATTCTCAGCCATCAAGCTGAGAATGAAATCAAAGACATAATACCCTTCACAGCAACACCAAAGAAAGTGAAATACCTGGGAACATATGGGGAAAAGGATGTGTTCTCTCTAAAGAGAACTCTGAAATTCTGAGAAAATAAACAGCAGAAGACATTAACACATGGAAGAACACATCATGCTCTTGGTTGGGAAGAATCAACATCTTTGCCCATACTACCCAAAGCAATCTACATATTTAATGCAATTTCTACCAAAGCATCAAAGTCATACTTTGAAAATCTTTAAAAAAAAAATAGTGCTTTATTTCATATGAAAAAAACCCAAATTCCAATAGAATTTTAAGAAATAAAAAATAAATCTGTAGGCATCACATTACCAGATTTCAGGTTATATCACAAGCATATAGTGATCAGTACTAGCACAAAAATAAAGATATAGGTCTATAGAATAGGGTAGAGAACCTAGAGTTGAAGCTAGCTACATATCACCTTCTGGTCTTTTATAAACCAGACAAAATCATCCACTGGGGGAAAAGAATCCCTATTTAATAAATACTGCTGACAGAACTGGTGAGCACCATGCAGAAGACTGAAACTGGACCTGCATCTCTCACCATTGATAAGAATCGACTCTTGCTGAAAAAAAAGATTTAAATTTAAGTTATAAAACAATAAAAATTTGAGAAGAAAGTGGGGAAACTCTTGACAAAATTGGCCTGGGAAAAGAGTTTATGAAGAAGACTCTTGGCAATTGCAGCAACACGAAAAATAAATAAATGGGACATAATCAAGAGAAAAAACTTCTGCACAACTAAGGGTACCACAAATAAAATAGAAAAACAAATAAACAAAAACAAGCTGAGTATCATTGCATGTGCTTGTAGTCCTAGCAACTCAGAGGCTGAGGCAGGATGACTGAGGTTGCTGTGAACTATGAAGATGCCATGGCACTCTACCCAGGGTGACAGAGTGAGACACTTGTTTCCAAAGGGAAAAAAAATATGCCCCCAAAAAGAATTATTATTAAGCCAATTATGAAACATAAGCATAAAATAATGTGTTTATCAATGTTATACTCAGTTTCTATAAGATCATTGTCATAAAAAGGGACACATATTTCAGCACAAATTATAAGGAGTCTAGCCAAGAAACAATTTCTGTTTTATTACTACTAACTTAACACAGATTTTTTGTTCAGTGACCATGAACAAAACCAGCTCTGTTCTACCCTTCATTACTAGGTATTATTTATCAACCATTTTTAGCTCCTACTATGTCTTAAAACAAAAATAATTAAAGATTTGTCCTAAAAGATATTAAAGTTCATTAAGACTACCTCAGTACAACGTTTTTACAAAGTGACTATTAATATGTCTTGGCCAAAGCATTTCAAGTACATTTGTTCAGTGCAGTTATCCTAAATTGTAAGTTATTTGGCACCAGGGGTCCCCATCCAGGCCTGGACATTTGGTTATGTACAGAGACACTTCTGATTGTCATAACTTGTGAGGAAGGGGATGCTACTGGCATCTGGGGGACAAAGGCCAAGAATGAGGCCAAATATCATGCAATGTGCAGGATAGACCTCACAACAAAACTTTTTTGGCTCCAAATGTCAATAGGGCCAAAGTTGGAAATCCCAGTTTAGAAGCCTATCTTTTACTTTATAATATTAATGTGCTTTGATTGCTTTTTAAGAGATGAAATGGAAAGGTGAGTAGAGGTGGATAAATGTATAAGAAAAGAAAGATAAGAAAGGATTTTTGTGACAGACTAGGAAAGGACAGTAATTGATCTCAAAGAAGTCATTGCCCATGGGAATGAGAGAACTTTTTCTTTTTACAGAGTGGAGAACCTGTTCTATTTATAATGCGGTATCAGAAACATTGGAAACTATCTTCCAATCAAAATTTCTCCATAGTTGGTATTTTATTATATTTCAATCTATAATATTACAGTTATGAGTTCAGTTGTGTCTCTCCAAAATAATATGTTGAAGTTATAACCCCCAGTACCTCATAATGGACACTTATGTAGGGACAGGGTCTTCACAGATGTAATCCAATTAAAATGAAGGCACTAGAGTGGGCCCTAATTCAGTAAAATGTCTTCTTATAAATAAAAAAAAAAAATCTGAGGTAGCACCTGTGGCTAAGTGAGTAGGGCCCTGGCCTCATATGCCATGGGGTGGTGGGTTCGAACTTGGCCCTGGCCAAACTGCAACAAAAATAGCCTGGAGTTGTGGTGGGTGCCTGTAGTCCCAGCTACTCAGGAGGCTGAGGCAAGAGAATCGTCTAAGCCCAGGAGCTGGAGATTGCTGTGAGCTGTCATGCCATGGCACTCTACCGAGGGTGACAAAGTGAGACTCTGTCTCTAAAAAATAAATAAATAAATAAAGGAAATTTGTGCTCACACACATAGAGGAAAAATGATGTGAAGGAACACAGAGAAAGAACAGTTACCGATAAACCAAGAGGAGAGAACATTGGACAGATCCTTCCCTCAGAGCCCTCAGAGGAAGGAAACCTACCAGTGTTTCTGAGTTTGGGCTTCCAGCTTCCAGACCTGTGAGGTAATACATTTTCATTGTTTAAGCCACTTGGTCTGTAGTACTTTGCTACTGTAGACTCAGCAGATATATTCAATCACCAAGGTAATTCTTCACACAAAAGAATTTCAAGTTCGGGATCTTTTGTTAAAAATGTGAACATTCTCAAATGGTAGAACATATCCCTTATCAGCCATTGATATTCTTGTGAAATGCACCTCGTTTGATTGTTTTTAAAGTGATTACTAATGAAAAGGAAATAAACACTATTTTAATTCTAGAATAAAGAGGGACTTCCTGAGTTGTGTGAAAGCCCAATTGCAGACTTAGGAAGAAAGAGGAGAGAGACCAACAAGGTAAAGCCAGCAGGGAGAAGATGGGCCTGGAAGTGAGATGAAGGACAGTGGCAAAGGGGCCACCGGACCAGGTCAGCTGTCCCTGAGAAAGCACCCACGTGCAAAAGGAAAAGTGTGAATTTTGGCTTCAAATCCTTGTTCTGCTACATGTTACATATGTGGATTTTCATTATTCCTTGGACTTTCTGATTTTTAAATTAAAAGGAAATCATTAATTTGGCACAGGGCCAAATTTTTCAAAGTGCTTACTATTTGTGGCTATCAAAATGTTGTAATTCCATTTAAAAATCCCAGAAAGAAACCTGTAAGTATTTACTTCAAATAATGTTTTTATATATTAACATATTTGTCTCTATACAAATTTACAAAATATAACTTTTATTTTTTTTGTGGAGAAAGGGACCCATAGAAGTCATAATGTGACTCTGGTTTGGTACTAAAAAAATAAAGTTGGATAAGATATTATGCCAAGTACTTAGTACACAATGAAGCAGGGATTATCACGTGGTGCACCATGAAAATTTTTAAAGAATATTAATTAAATTAATTTTGAAATAAGTTCAAAGCACAGTTAAGTATATTATTTTTTGCTCTTTTTTTTTCTTTTGATCTACAAAAGTTAAGTGTGCTATGGAAATTTAACCATAGGATTAAGTGTGCTATGAGATTTAAAAAAAAAAAAAAAGTTGAAAAACACTTTTCTGAATGTAGATCTTAGATCCCTGTCCTTAATCTCTCTTTGTATATATTTTATCTTTTCTCTGGCTATCAAGTTGGAGTTTATCATGCATGAGGCAGCATTTTATGTGGTTTTCATGCATAGATTCATCAGTTCTCTGTATATGAGAAAACTGAAACATGGAATACACATAACTTTGCCAGGTTCACACAGTTAGTGAGTGGCAAGGGTGGACTTTGGAGTAGGAAATCGAAAGTCCTAAAGGGTTAGGCACACCTTCTTTTCCAATCATACTTGCTATTTTACCTACCCCTTAAGTGCCGCTGCCATTTCCCCATTGAAAATACTCAGTTGTTCACATTTAGCTTTCAATCTCACAGGCAGGTGCTGCTGGTGGCTATGGGTTACTTCTGCTTAAATTATTTAGACTTACCCATAACCCAGACCTTGTTAAAATATTATGGAAAAATCCATAGAACAAAATTTCCAAACACACATAATCTGTAGTCATTTTTAGGCTGTAAACACGCCATCTGATCCACCATCTGCCTTGCATCACCCTTCTCGTCTGGTTATTGATAACATCACCAGGACCCAATCCATCACTATACACATTAGCAAGACCATGCTGGATGGATGGCCTGCTGCAACATCTGGATTGTTCTATCACAAGATCAACTGTGAAGCCAAACAACGGTATCACAAATCAGACATTACTGGATGTCAAATCATTTCTGTGCCAAAGAATTCCATTTTTTCCAGATGTGCCATTAAGACACCTTAAGAACTGAGTTTCTATTAAGTTATGGGTCGTGTTAAAGGCTGAGAGCAGACATAGGAAGAGGGAGGAGGATACCAGAAAGACAAAGGCAAAAGAGAGAAGATGGCCCTGCATTAAAATTGACTTGCTGTGAGCCCAAATTCCCAGGTAACACAATGCACTAACATCCCATGATTTGCTGTCTTATGGAATAAGTGGAATTTTCCACTGGGTTTAGTTTAAATTTCCACCTGACCAAGGTTAGTTACAGAACCATGAAGTTTTTTATTTAAGAGCTAAGAATTATTGAGAGTTTATTCTATGCCAGACCCTGGGCTAAGACATTTGCATGAAGTTAAATCATATACTTTTCGGAGAAAACTCCAAGAGTAGGCAATTAACTCACATGGGGAAACTGAGCTACAAACTGAGGTAAATTATTTTTCCAAACTCAGGCACCTTAAAATGCCAGCATCTAAATTTGAAATTGGTGCTCAGATACCACATCTCACACTTGTAAAAACTGGGGACCATATGGCTGGTAGGGTACCTGTGGATTTCCATTTCTTCTTTCTTTCTCTTCTCTTCTTCATTCTTCTTCTCAATTTATTCATAGAAAATAAACTAAAATCTTAAAAATTCTTAGTGTGACAACATTGAAAGACATAACGACACCTTATTTGGGAAGTGAGAATAATAGCTAAAATGAGAAATTGAAGGGATGGGTGACAAATTTTAGGCAGGTCTGGACCTGTTTTGAGAAGTCAGTGAGTAGGCCTGGCTTGGTGGTTCATACCTGTAACCCTAGAACTCTGGGAGGCTGAGGCAGGTGGATTGCTTGAACTCAAGAGTTCTAGACCTCAGCCTGAGCAAGAGCGAGACCCCATCTCTAAAAATAGCCTGGCATTGTGGTGGGTACCTGTCATCCCAGATACTTGGGCAGAGAATCACTTGAGCCCAAGAGTTTGAGGTGGCTCTGAGCCGTGACACCATGGCACTCTACGGAGGGCAACAAAGTGAGACTCTGTCTCAAAAAAAAAAAAAAAGAAAGAAAGAAAAAAAGAAAAAGAAAGAAGAAGAAAAAGAAAAGTCAGTGAGTAAAATAAATTAATGACTAATTGATTTTGGTTCAGGAATTGTTTGGAAGCTTCAAATAAACTCGCCAAACATAGACCTATGAAATGTAGGAATGCATATCTAAGGTAATCATCTGTCCAATTCTTTTTAAAGTTATGACTTTTAATATTTATTGAAATCTATTCCATATGCAGATAACAATGCTATAACCTCCTTTATGAAGGGCTAATCACATTAAATCAAAATATTTACTTATTTCTGAGCATTTGTTATATAGAGAAAATTTAAAAAAAAATGGTGTTGCCTAAAGTTGGCATAAAGTTACTGCCTTTAAGTTTAATCAGAGAGGGAGGAGTGAATGAGTACCTTCCGAAGAGATCATTAAAGAGAACAACTTTTTTACTTATGATCTGACCATAACTTATATTTCTAATTTATTTGAAAAACCATCTCATGCCATTCACATGCTGATCTTGTTTGAAGCTGCAGCAGACAGACATCTGAGCTATGGGTTACATCCTTTCAGTCTCCCAGACCCAGCCCCCTGGAAGGAGGGTCGCTAAATATATAATATAATGGTATACCTAGAACAAGCAAAGCATCATTTTTTTTCAGAGCATGATTTTTGACAAAACATAGCAACTAAATCATAAGAAAAAATGGACAGATCTATGCCTCTCCTCCAGCTAGTAATGCTTATAATGACAAGGGCAAATTTTATGCCCTGAATCACTAGTGAGAAAAAACTTTCAGAAATGTAACTGCTCATTTCTGTACACTTTGTCCTTTTGTAAGATATAGTTTTTCCTCCAAATGAGACAGAAGACAGGACGAGGTGTTTCAGCTTGATTCACGTTAACAATGGTGAGATGGAAAGCGCTAATTTGGATTTACTGAATTTATGAAATTTCCTAAACACTCATAGTTGGGCTACTTTTCCAGCATGTTCATGAATTTTTTCTGGAAAAAAAAATCCTTTGCATTTTTGCTGCTCATCAGCTTCCTTTGTTGGCCTTTCTTTGTTGCTTACTGTACACAATGAAGATTTTAAAATGGGAAATTCCCATTTGTATACTTTGATTAGGAAGTTTATACAGCATTGTTGTGTACAATCTGGGACTCAAGGAAAGATTGGCCAGAGATAGACGGCTCACTTCTCCAAAACCTTAAAACAGAAGAAATCCAGGTCCAGTTGACTTAACCGATAGCCATGGACCAGTCTTTCAATAAAGTAGCAAGATGAAAAGTCAGTGCAGGACACAAATTAATCTCTCTCTACATTATTAGATTTAAAAAAAAAATCATGACACTATGTTTGATTAGAATAAAAATATTTTCTCCCTTGAATGAGTAACAAGTTAAACATTGAGTATAATAATACTGAATGCTATTCTATTTTCCTCTTTGTTCAAATATATATTTTTGGTTTTACAGGTGATTATAAATCTTTATAAGGGAAATCACATTTCACATTAACGGTAGCCACATTTTCCAATTATATGGGTAATGAGTTCAGCAGCAGTGACCCAGAAAATGGACGATCCTGTTCCAAATTAATGTTAACAGTATTTTGGTGTTTTGAAAAAGAAAAACAAAGGATTCTTGATCTAATGATGACAGATCTTTGCTATTAATTAATCAAATCGCCTCAAAATAGAGTTCAGCAGGTGGAAATAATTACCAGCTAATTGTCTCCTGTTTATTTTATTTATAGAGATATAAATCCAGCTACCGCACTCATTGAATAGTATTTACTAAAATGATAATAACAAATAAATCAGAAACACAAATGTTGTTATAGTAACAATATATGTGTTTACTTCCTAAGAAAATGCAAACAAAATAATACACTAATTTCTGCTTTGCATTAAAATATTGTCAGGTGCATAAATTTGCCTTTCATAAAATTTTTCTTTTGTTTGTTTACATATGTTAAAGTAGCTGACATGATTCAGATAATGCACCTTTCAGCAGGAAAAAGAGCGTCAATATGAATAAAAAAGATAATAGGTGTCTTTGAAGTTTAGATTCAGGGGTAAATCTACACTTTAGGAATATGACTTTATTTGCTATGTCTAATTCAATATTCAAAGGAAATACTCTTAGCATATGTATATGTTGATTAGATACAGGAACATTTTGTGTTTCAAATAAAAATTCCACCTCTGAAATTTACTGTCTGTGTTACTGAGGTTTTTATTCATAAAAGTAGCAAACCCTAAGATAAAAAGCACTAATGTGGGTGGTGCCTGTGGCTCAAAAGGGTAGGGTGCCAGCCCTATATGTCGGAGGTGGCAGGTTCAAACCCAGCCCCGGCCAAAAAAAAAAAGTACTAATGTGTCTAAAGACCCAAGAGAATCCTGAATACTTAATAAGTGCTCAATAAAATTCTTTCATTTTATTATTCTCATTATTCATCTACAATATTATAGTTTCATATAATAATTATATTTTAAAATTTTCTGAATTTTAATTTTGTTTTGATGCATTATCTTTTCCCCTAAAATCTGATACTCCATTAAAATAGAGAGAAACAGACACACAGGCACCTGCATATACATTAGAAAAGTGGTGAATTTTTCTTTTTTACATTCTATATAACCATCACCTATTTTGTCCTCAATAAATGTATATGGTATCATCCCTGATTTTTGGGAGGATTGTGTAAGTCATCAGAATCAGGTTTATACATCAAATGCATTATGCAAGCCTCATGACACATGAGCACAGAAAGATACGCAGCTTATCATTAGATTGTTGTGGTGGTATAAACAATGGAAAAGAAGGGAGACGTATGGCTTTTGTCAGTGACTGATATGTGTGTGCGTTTGTAAAATTCACAATGGATGATGATTGTAGTAGTTAAATGATTCAGGAAAAAGATGTAGAAAGGCAGAAAGAGTTGCCCTGGAGTTTTTTACAGCTATGAACACTCCCTCCTTATTTTTCCCACTGAAACAAATGAACATAAAATCAATTTATTATATGTAGTCTACACCACCAAAGCTATTCTCTCTATCTTCAATATTTATTAAGTCTGAGTGATGATACCAAACACGCGTATAAAACTGTTCTTCTTAGTAATAATAAGTTATATGAAATTGGTAACATAAAATACCCATAATTATATATAAATCTGAAGCATCAGCATAAAAAAAAGACTGAAATTCTCTTTTTGCAGAGCCGATATTTCTTACATAATCAGAGGAATGATAGTAATGAATTTCAGGGCCAATTTTGCCAGATCCTTTAAAATTTAACCATTTTTTTTCAAGAAAGTTTGATAGCAGTGAAATGTTCTCTTTGTGACTGAGGTGTAAAATCAGTAAATTTAGCATCAATAGAAAAGTTTGGACATAACTCTTGATTTCAGTTCTGATCATTTGGCTTCATTTGGTAGGAACCTTCCCTTCTCTGAGTTGAATTTTGTGTCCTTCAGGGTAGCATGCTAAATTATTATTCCAAATCACTTTGTAGGGTTTTTAATAAACTTTGAAGTATTAAACATTATATACATCATACATGTATATATCTACATATAACATATGTCACATACACATATATGATATATACTCATGATTTATTAGCTCTCTCCATAAAGTATACAGATATTTATTTGTGTACTTATGTAGTTTTAGTCATATTATTGTCAGAATCTTGTCAGTATATGTAAAATGTAGTAATATTTATTCTTGTTCATTCAAAATTTTTTAACTCATTGGATTAGAACAGTGTTAATTCTTGCAGCATTAGATCAATTTCTGCTTTGAAAATTTTTCATTACTGTTATTGGTTTGGGAAGTTTTCTACAAAAGTTAATGAAAAAGCTAATGAATATGGTCAATTCATCCTTTGTCTGTGATATAAGAGAAAGGGATTTCTTATATTGTATGTTTATTCCTCATAATTGTTATTCATATGAAAGAAAATCATGTATATGACATAAAGTTAAATTTAATAGCCCAGTTAGTTCTATGGTCAAATAATCCATAGAGCTGATAACCTTTCATGTTACCCAAATTCAGTTTCCCCAAAATGATTCATAAAAGAATCATAAACAACCTCTTTAAATAAGACAGCCCCCCTGGTCCCACTACCCTCCTTCGCCCCATATCTCCCATTGTCTCAGCCACCCTATTTTCTCCTCCCCATGGGGCTGGGTTTGGCTGTAATTCACAGCCACAGCAGGCTGATGAGAAAGGAGACACAGAAAGGAGGGGGAAGAAGACCTGGTCCCTGGTAGGGGCATCAATGGCAGAAGACTGTCTGGACACTGACCAGTCCCCTCTCCAAGCCTGAGGGGTGTGGGAGAGGCTTGTGGTGCCCAGCCTGGCTCCCCAAGGTGGGCCTTGAAGCAGCAGCAGCAGCAGCAGCAATGTTAGCAGCAGCAGAGGGAAAGAACTTGGGGGGAGGCAGACTGACAAACATTAGGGTTTCTGTGGGACTTGAGGGGCCCTGACTCATTGAAAAATACCTGTTTTAGGTATTCGTTTCCAAGCTTTCCCTCCATGACTTGAATGTCTACACAGTTCCTTCTTCATCTGTGGAGTTTAGAGATCTGCTGGCTGCTTGTTTGGTGGTTGGTAATTCATCTCTCCCACACTTGCTCTGCTGCAATGCCACTGTTCCCCTTCTTCATACCCTCTTTCATATTTCTTTTACAACATTTGGTTAAACTAATAGTCAGTGTTTGTATCATGGTACCGAATAATCATTTTTCTACGTACTCCCTTTCCTCTCTCTCCTGTGTTGCCTGACTGCTTGCTGGTTGAAGGGACAGTTGTTCTCCTGGGTGTTTTAATCATTAGTCTCCTGGGTTCAACACTATTCCCTGAATAACTGATCTTCTTGTTTCTTAGCTTGATTTCATTTTTGCAGACTCAGAACTTCTAGTTGCTTTCTAGGAAAGGACTTATTGGGGTAAATTTTTAAATGATGCTTTATGTCTGAAAATAATTTGGTGCAAACATACTTTAGCCACCGTTTAGCCTAGTAGACTATCTTCCCCATGAATTTTAAAGGGATTCAATTTACTACTGGTTCCCTGTCTTGTTCTTGAGAAGTTGGAGGCCATTGTGAACTGCATCACTTTTATGAGACTTATTCCTACCCTTTCTCACACTTGAAACACTTAGTGTCATTTATTAGAATTACTTCTTTTTGTACATAAAGTGCCTTTAGGAGGGACTTATTCATTGTGTTCGGCATTTGGTGAGTCATTGCCACTGGAGACAAGTGTGCTTCACTCCCTAGAATTTACTTGTCTGCCTTACTAAAATTCTTACTGGTGAAACACTGGACTTTCTACCTGCATCCTTCAATTATCAAACCCCTGTCTCCTGTTATCTCTGCCTTTTGCTTTATTTCATGGGGCACTCGTTCTTCATTTCTAAGGATATGATTTGTAAGAATTTTTTTGTGTTCTTGTTCCACAGCACATTTTTAAGGTCACTGATAACATACTTTTCAATGTTTTCTTCTGTTTTCTGTATTGTCTGTGCATTTTTTCCTATTTATTTGTCTCTCTGTCATTTTGGAGGCTTTCTTAAATGACTTAAGGATTCTGAGGCATCTATTATGTTCAAGAGAGATTCCCTAAATGGCTATTTGATGTTTGTGTAAGTGCATTCTTGCTTCCCAGCAAGTGATACACATACAGGTTGCTGTGTTCTTTGCAAATCTTTAAGAAGTTATGGAGGCTTTCCATTTTCACAAAACCAAATCTTTCAGTCATGTACCTAGAGGTAGCTAAGGGCAGACAAGGTTTGGTAGACAGTCTCACCATTCAGGATCACTGAACAGGAGGTCACTGCTTTGACCTCTGCTGTGTTAGGCAAGGTGTTCCCAACCTTTCATCCTCCCAAGTTTCATTTCTTTAAAAATTTTATTAGTATCTTGCAAAGGTGAACAAGAGATGCCTTTCTAGCTTCATGAGCCTCTGAATGCTGGGAAGAGTCATAGATTTTTACATGACATTGAACTCGTCCCTGTGTTTTTGGAAGTGTGTATCCCTTTTACATTTGCTTATACTAACTCCTCCAAATCCATACTAGCCTTTTCATGATTTTTTGGGGAGAATTAACATATTTCCATACGCATCTTAATTTCAACGTGTTTTTTTCCCTATTAAGTCATGTAGTATTCTTACATCTGATTTGCATCCTCCCAAAATTGTTGATGCCTTTCTTTTGCTCTTCTGTTCTCTTTTAGCTTATAGGTTTATGCAATTAAAAATTCTTTTTTCTTTTTGTCATTTAGGAAAGTTTCTCAGAGGAGCCAAGATGACTGTCTGTGTTTAATCTGTCATGTTTTATTTTAATTTTAAAATACTGTTCCTCGTGTACAGTATTAAAACACACACACACACACACACGCACACGAGAGGGAGAGAACTTCTAACATCTCCTATAATGCTCCTGCGCCAGAAAAGAGCAGATTAACATTCTTGTTTGGGAGGAAGGATCAGAATAAAAGCGGCCACCATGGAAGAACTACAGTCGCACTATTTGAAATTGGCACATACATGGCAGAACTTCTACTAATTAAAATTACTCTTCACAGATATCGAACTATAATTCTGAGTTTCTGGGTTATAATGCAAAATAATCCATCTAAACCATTTTCTATAGTGAAGATTGTATCTTACATATGACACACACACACACACACACATATATATATGAATATTTTTTCATAAATCCAGGTGAGCAGACATGAATAATGAGGCTCTGGCAATGTAGATCAGGCCTGGACCACAAGCAAAGTTTTTGGCAGGCTGTCAGTAAAGACTCGACATCCATTTGGAAGTCGATATAGATAAATGGTAAAAATCATAGCAGACCAGTGGAGACTATGTAGTTCCAGTCAAAAAATCTGCCTCTGTAAGGTACCAAACTGGTGTTGGAGGGAAAGAATGATCTCACTCTTGAAATAGGATCCTAATTAGCCAAACTCAAAGAGCAATAATGTTGACCGCTCAGGCATGTAGCATTGGGGTGTTTGCCTGTGTGGAAGTCTCAGCTTTCATACATACCCACTTTGTGAATTTGAAGGCTGCATATACAGGTGTTATATCAGTTTCCTCATTTCCAAAATAAATGTGATAACAGTACTTACCGGTTATTATGGGGATTAAATAAAATAAGGCATGGAAAGCATGGAGCATGGGAATAAAACATAACATAGAGTTCGGTAAACTCTGGCTGACCTACCCAAGTCCATAAATTCTAGCTTCTCAACTCTTGCTCAAATGTCCCCACAGAGCCTCCCGTCTAACTTCTATAACTCTGAACTTCACATAACCAGGTCTTGTTCTGCCTAGATATGAGAATCACATTACCTGCACTGTCTCACGTTGGACTGAGGGTCCTCTTGTACAAGCAAAAAGCTTTGTAAATGAAGCTTAGATAC